>JBBBVT010000026.1:2649359-2659636 GCA_037177035.1 Craterocephalus eyresii | reverse complement strand
AGCCGCGGATCGGACCGCCAGGGTCCCCGCCTTTGGCTGCCGCCCAACTCACACGGCACCCGACCCCTACGGCCCCTTCCGTGGGTGGTGGGTCCACGGAGACTGAAATTCTTCAAAGAGATTATTTTTGCTCAGATGGCCACATAGTTGAGCTGAAACTACTCTCTCCAAAATTTTAGACATGAACCGGAGGATGGATAAAGGTCTATAATTAGCTAAGACTTCTGGATAAAGAGTCATATCATGTGCCACCACTCCCACTAGTAAACAGAGATGCCATTAACGCGTCAGAAAGTAACGCGTTACACATGACTTTAGAAAAAAATATGACATAGAAACTTACTGCCGTGGTGCATGATGGGAAGTCCGTCTCGTCTACTTCCTCATCAGAACTTTTCCAAACCAGTTTGACTAAGTCCGTTACTCATGTATATGATGGTAGGGCAGAAGCACTGGTTGAATGATTTACAAAGTTACTGACTCTAGGTTCATAAAAGGTGACAAACAAGTAAAAGTTACAAGTTGCAAAACATTATGAAGTCACCGTTGTTACTAATGTACTTTCATTAAAGTATATGCAAAAAAAAATCTGTTGTTATTTTTATGTTTGGGGGTTTAAACTAATAAAGTAACTAGTACTCTAACTTAGTTACTTCCAAATCTTAGTAATCAGTATAGTAATTAGATTACTTTTTAATGAACTAATCAGTAATCACTAATCGGATTACTTTTTCAAGTAATCTGTGGCATCACTGCTACTAAATAGATCTGGATTCTCGTTTGTTTTGTTGGTTTGTTTTCTCTCTTCTTTCTTTTGGTCTATCGTCTTATAAATATAAGTTGTCTTTTTAATGTAAACTCCAATTCCCTAAAAGTTGGGACATGGCATAAAATGTGAATTCAACCAGAGTGCAATGATCTGCACATCTCATCAACTCATATTTTATTCCCAGTAGAACATAAACAATGAATCAGACCGTTTTCTGGAAAAATGAGCTCATTTTGAATCTGGTGGCAGAAATATTTAAAAGTTTAGAAGATACTGCGTTCAGCATTCAGTGGCTGACACTGTAGATGAATATAGATACGAAAGGCGTGTAGAAAATTTTTCCCAAATTAGATTTGAATTCATTCTCAGATGTTTTGGAGAATAAAAGAACGTGCGAACCTGTCGCCGACGGAGGGAAAAAGAAGCCAGCAAAGCCTGACGTATTAGCAGGGCGTAAGGGAAGCGATGGGGTCAAAACTTACAAAAACAAAATGTTTTTGTGTGTAGGTGTTTCTCAGTGTGTTTGCCACAGAGACAGAGGGATGGAGAGAAGCAGAGGAGAGAGAAGTAATTATTGTGGGAGGAATAACGCTCACCTCTGGACTTGCGTGGGCAGACTGGTTTACTGGTTTTGTGAGATGTTTTCTGTATGTGTGTGTGTGTGTGTATAAGCGCGGTGGATTTGTGTGACTCCGGAGTGCATTTCATTTCTCTCTCCATCCCCTGTTTTTCTATTTTTCTCCTAAAACCATCTCTCCCTCACTCTGCCCTGCCTCTCAGTCTCATCTCTCCTCCTCATCCTCCCACTCAGTGCACTTAGTATTACAAATCAACCCGCCAACACGCATGCACACATGCGTTTGTATGTGCGCACACATATAGCCGAAGGGCCGCACACAAGCGCACACGCACATGCTTGCTATTCTTACCAGAACACTGCGCTGACTTCCATTCATTGTGTAAACCCAAACCTGAACCGGACCACTTATAGCTGTAACCTAACCCTAACCCCAGGTTAGGTTTTCGCTCTGGTGCCCTCAGTGTCTGTGTGTACACTAGAAATGCCCTTCTGAGATGACAAACATACACAAACCTACACACTATGCCAAGGGGAAGTGTTAGGATTGGAGGGTTGTGCAGCTCTGCTTATGCTCCGATCATACCTGCTGCTGTATTCATCCTTGTTTGTATTCTGTATGCTAATCTTTTTATATTCACTTTTTTTTTATTTTCTTCCTCGGCTGTCTATTGCTTCCACCGCTAAAGTAATCTTATCTTTGACATTCACATGCATAGATTTTTGTCTACTGAATAAAGCATGTTTTATGGGTAAAATCTTTCCAGAGTAAACTTTGCTTGTTGTATCCATGAAAAAAGATGGAGGAGATGTTAGAAATGCTGTGAGATGCAGTGATTCTGTGGTTTTCAGGTAAAAAAAAAACACTTTCAGAAGAGATTGTATTTCTGCTGCAGAGAATAACTATGTTGGATTTAACAGCTTCTCTCTAACTTGAGTCTGCCTCTACAGGGGTTTAGAGCTGTGGAAGACACATCTGACCTATGAAGCTGCACAGCAGATGCCCTAACATCCTGGAAGTTGTTTTTGGCTCACCTGAGGGAAGCAAGCGTCTGTCCAGGTACCAGCTGTGTTGTTTCTGAGTAACAGAAAAACTTAAATATCAGGATTAGCCTCTCTAGAAAATAAAAAAAAACCTTCACCAGCCAAAGTAGCACCAGGTTGGACCCACTTTTATCTAGTGGAGGAACCAGATGAAATGTGTCTCAAAGACCCGAATGATGAATCCAAACACTGCAGCCAAGTTTCCCTTACCTGGACCGGGGGTCACAAGGGCCTCCTGGAGGACTCCCCCGTCCTGCTGGGCAACGACAGTGAGACCTGGAGGGGCGTGATCGAGAAGAACAGACCCCTGATCTCAATCTGGGTGGTGTTTTGTTGTTAGACTTCTGTGCCCGTCATGGATTGTCCATAACAAACACCTAGTTCAGACATAGCAGTGTCCATCCGTGCACCTGCACCAGTGCACTCTGTGACGCAGCTCCACCATCGACTTTGTAGTCGTTTGGTCAGGTTTGCGCTCACATGTCCTGGACACTCGGGTGAAGAGAGGAGCGGAGCTGTCAACTGGATGGAACTTCACCGAGGTGTTGGAAACGTGCCTTAGACGTTTGGTTGGTGCTTCTGTGGTCTAAAGTCTAACCTTTTAGATTCCACAAGCAGGTACCATTATGGAGGGCTGGGAGTGGGAATTTCTGACTGATGAACGCTAACATGAACGCGCTCATTCTTGTGAACGCCGCTCTATGGTCGTTCTTTTTGCATTCTGTTAATTTTTGATTTTACCACGGATTTGCACCGTGGTTTTGTTCCAACCCCCACAGTTTTGTCAACTCAGACTTGGACCACCGGGGATGGCGGGCCGCAGCGGGCCGCAGCGTCTGACATGATCCCAGACATCCCAGTTAATGAGGGAGATGGATGATATAAAGAAAACACACCAGAGTTGCAACTGAATGTTTCATCAAACTGCAGAGCAGGAGGAAAATCCAGTGAAAGCAGCACTACTGCACGTCTGTCTCAATGTTTAATACATACAGTATGGTAAAATATCTTTATAAGACCAGTGATGATCCAGGAAGGAAAAGGTTATTTACCTTCTTATTTATTTAGGCTGAATGTTGTAGCTACGTATATAAGCTTTAGTAAAGTTCTTTAACACAACATTTCTCTCTTTTTTTAGCCAAACAAGTCAGAAAAAAACTTGATTCACAAACATTTGATGTGACTTCCAATGAAAGATAAATGCTTTTTTTTAATTTTACACTTTGAGGTACATCTTTGTTTCCCACATGGTTCTTACCTCAGATTGTCCTATAATTCCCTGTTACAGAGACTATCAAGTTTCCTTTCATGTTGTTTGAATACAGACTGTAGGGATGAAAGCTGCTACAGTGTGGACTGTGTGAGAAGCAACGATTGGAAAAAGAACTATGAACTTAATTTTAGGAACCGTGAACTTAGTTAAAAGAAATTTGAATATGAACTGAACAAGTTCATTTTAAAATGAGTGAACTTTGAACTAGTTCATGTGGAAAATGAACTTTCCCAACAACACTGCATGACACACTGATGAAGTTCATCCAGTTTATAAGTGAGGCAATGATCCAGTCTATAAAGGTGTTGCACTTTTACTTCGTCAAAGAGGAAACTTTGTGCTCATGTCTTTGTAAAAGTTTTGTAATTTAGGCTCAGACGCGCTCCTATCCATCAGCACATTATCACCCGCAAAAGCTGCCATTTCCACTAAGGTGTTCGCCGTCTTCTCATTGATATAAGTAATAACCATGACTTTTTAATCTGCACTCCGACAAGAAAAATAAACTCTAAGCATAAACTCAAGGTGACTTTGGTTTTCTCAATTTTTCTAAACTGCTGCCTGAAGGCTTAAAACAAACTCATAAGCCTTTAGTAGAGCAGAGCTCACTAAAAATGTTTAAATCAGAAGCAGAAAAAGCTGAATAGGGTCCATGGTTCTACCTGTCTGTAATCAGTGGAGCATTAATGTCCTGCAGATTCTGGCCATCAGCCTCAGTCTCACACAGCAGAAAGAAATCCTGAACCTCTCAGAAAGTTCTGGTTAAACCCTGAAAGGCCAGTCATGGTTTATTTGCCAACACATTTAAAACAACCAATCCTGCACAAGCTGAACAATAATAACAGTTACCTAAGAAAATAATAAATATGAGTTCAAATCAACATCAAATAAATGGTTTCTGAGCTGTTCACACGGCTCCCAACTCTAAGATTTACTTCTCAGGACTGAAGGCTAGTGTGTGGGTTTTATGGGCACGAGAATGGACAAGAATTACTCCCAATGTGTGTTGTTTAAAGCAAAATTCAGTGTAATAGTAAAATTACAAACATTAGTTCTGGAGCATCCTAACTATTGCTCATATGGAAAGTACGGATTATGTGTTGGATAGTGAACAGAAGTTTGTTTGGTTACTTAAATTAATGGAATGAATTCCATATTTTACAAATCTGTCAGTTTATATAAGCTGGTAAAATTGAATTAGTGATTCGTCTGTTTTTTTATTGGGAGTTTGGTTTAATGTCCTTTTGGCTGTTCAGTGATCTCTTAACATGATGTTCTTAGCTGCTTGCTGATGCAGTGCTGTCATCTTTCAGTGTGTTCATACAGGCTATATATGAATGTAATATGTTTTGCATATTTCCTGAGTTATTGGCAGGGTTCGGACGGCCGCCGTGGTATCCTAGGAAACTGGTCTGTGTATATTAGTTCCTAAAGAAAGACTTGTTTCTCCTGCTGCGTTCATGGGTTATTGCTTTCATAGTCCTGATTGCTTAATGTGGACAGCTGATGGAGGATGAGGAAGTCCAAAACAAGCCCAAAAACCTGCAAAATGAGACTGATGATAATTTCAATCTGCTTCACAGAAAAGAAGCCGGAAGTCGCTTATAGCAGGCGAACTCGGAAACACTGGAAAGAAGATGATTACATCTTCTAACTTGGGCTGTACCAGCGAATAAGAATGTAAGCTGCCGTGCATTTAGTGATAAATGAAAACTAAATTAAAACAAATGTGACGTCTGTCTTAAAACATGCTTGATGTAACCCACTAATAATATGCCAAAGACCGTTTCTGGCCCTGCTGAATTTATTCGTCTGAAAATGTGGCTCAGTTGACGATGTAAATGATTAATGCTCCTCGAGAGTTTTGACCTTTAAACTTGACTTTAAACCTGATTATGTAATTTTCCTAGATATTTTAGGTCTTAGCTAAGCAGCAACTTCTAGCTTAGAAACATGAAGCCTATGCAGAAGAGCCAAAAACTGCAGTTCCCCCCTCCTCCACTAGGTTCTGCTGCAAACAGAGCAATTCCCCACAGACCCCCATGTGAAAAAGAGCAACTTTACAGCAGAATTAAACATGTTTACAGTCTGGTTCAAAGACCATTTTAGCTTTAAAAGCTCAGGTTTACCTTCATGACAACTGTGGGGGGAGGGAAAACATTCTAACTCATTCATTTAGTTGTTATTTAATCCTAAAATCCCTCATAATTAGGGGTGTGTCCTTTTGATTGACAGGTGCCGGATATCCTGGAAAACAAGGCCAAAAGTAGCACAATGCGGATTTTAGCCGCTAACAGTGTGCTTTATCTTTACACGCCTTCCTCCGTTAGCTGGTTAGCTCCCGTTAGCTCCAGGTTAGCTTTGTTAGCTCAGAGTTTGGGCTCACAAGCCTTGTTGGCCATTTTTGGGTTTTCCGTGAGTCACAAGACACATAACAGTACCAAGATGGCGACGGTGGGAACCTCCCACTGAGCTTTTTTTCGGCTCATCATAAATTTCAGGTTCACCTGGTTTTAAAATTTGTCCATTTATTTTACAGTCTATGGTCTTAGCTGTAAATTTTATCCAGTATGATGTCATCACCCCAGAAACGGATGCATCCAGAAGCCAGCAGCGATACTGGTTTGTTCTACAGTAAGGCTCCTAAATGGAGACGTTCTCCATTTCTAATCTCAGCTAACTGTTAGGAAAAAAAAGAAAGATGGTTTTATTTATTCTGAGAGGATTCACCCCTTCAACCACATCTAAATATATTATCCAGTCACCCATAAGAAGACCTCCACTGACGTCTTTGTGCTCTTTCTTTGTTTTTGCATGCCTCCATCATGAGGCCAGCATGACTCTGAATCCTCTGTGGGATACAGGAAGTTTTCAAATTGACTTTCAGATTGGCTTCATAAGCTCAAAGATGATATCAAACCCTGTTAAATTGCAAATCCTTCAGAAAAAAGAACAACTGAACACACCGCTGGTGTGTGTTAGTTTCCGTGGGAGCATAAGTGCACAGCGTGTGTAGGTGTCATGAATGCATTTTCTTTCAGTTCTGTTTTCCTTCTGAGGAAGAGTATTACTACAATATTAGCTATGCTTGTGTGTGTGTGTGTGTGTGTGTGCGCGTGTGTGTGTGCGTGTGTTCTTGGCTTGTCTGACTGTGGATAGTACATTTTTCTGCTTACCCTTCCTCAATATAAAATCCTTTTAACCTTATTTACACAGACAGGCTCCCCCAGATTAATTCTCACCTACAGAAACCTTCTGGAGAAGCTACTTGATATCATTTTTTAAATGCTCTCTATTCAAGCAGCACGAGGAGATTTACAGAAAAATATAAGATTCCTGAGGATGCTCGGGAAAATCAACTCGGACAAAGACGCCTCAGTCGTGGCCTGATATGGCAGCAGCTCTGCAGATAAGGAGGCGCTACAGAGAGTTGTAAAAGCTGCAGAAAATTATCAGAAAGCAGCCGCCTGCTCTTCAGGACATATCCACATCCCGCTGGCGGCAGAAAATATGCTGCATTCTGCGAGACTGATCCGACCCGCTCATCAGCTGTTTGAGCGTCTGCCTCCAGAGAAACATCACAGATCAAACAAAGCATGAGCCACAAGAGTGGGAAACCGTCTGTGTCCCACATCCACCAGCACGCTGAGCTCCATTCTGAAATCTCTGATCAATAACAAAGATTTCACATTGTGCTCTGACACTGATTCATTCCTACCGATACTCTCTGCACTAATATGCATGTTTGTTCGTGTGAACATAATAAAACCTATAAATATTCATTTCTTGCTCATTGACATGTCTTTACAGCATTTTCTGCTAGAAATACAGTTTCCACCTTATTAAACCTCACTGCTGCTGGGTTGGATGCCGATATTGCTGTGGCTCCCAACCTGGGGTCCCCCAAAGATCTCATGGGGTCCATCAGACTTTGAACATCCAACACCTTTGTAATTAAAGTCCAGTTATTGGTTCACATTTATCAGCTCAACCTGCGTTTGAAGTGTTTTCTTCATTTCATATCTCACAGCTGTTATTTGAATGGTCTCCAACACTTTTAACTTTGATTAGTGGAAGGGGTGGGTCGTTTGTTTTCAATGGTGCTTGTTTTATTCTGTAAGTAATCCCTTTTCTATTTTAAAGAGGGTTGTGGAGTGACATCGAAATAAAGGTTTAACTATTTATTTTCTCGATCTACGATGAAAACCTGTGTGCAGGTTTGGCATTTATCAGTTTGGATGTGAGCGTGGGATATGATCAAATCTCACAACAGGTCTGAGACCGTGTCAGCAGAGCCGGAAAATATCTATTAAACCTCAGACCATCGTCTAAGCATAAACAGACACCCAACAGAGGCAGAAATCTGGACTTATTCAAGATTTTGCAGTGGACCGGGAAATGGGGTGGGGGCGACACCCACCAAAAAAGGTAGGCCCTAATGTTTTAACTGTGCCACGTTGGTAATAAGGCTCCTGGTGTAACACCATTACACCAGCAGCCTGAAGGTTTCTCCATCTTCAATTGTCCAGTTCTGGTGAGTCTGTGTGAATTGTAGTTTTCTGTGTTTAGCTGACAGGAGGCCTCCGGTGTGGTCTTCTGCTGCTGGAGCCCATCTTCTTCAAGGCTGGAGGTGTTGTGTGATCAGAGATGCTGTTCTGCAGAGATTGGTTGGAACCAAGCAGCAACCTCCGGCTTAGAAACATGAAGCCTATGCGGAAGTGCCAAAAACTGTAGTTCCCCCTTCCTCCACTAGGTGCTGCTGCAAACGGAGCAATTCCCCATAGCCCCGCATGTTGAAAAGACCAACTTTACAGCAAAATGAAACATGTTTACAGCCTGGTTCAAAAAGATATCTAAGCTTTATAAGGTCGGGTTTATCTTCATGACAACTGTGGGGAGAGGGGAAAAATTCTAACTCATTTATTTAGATGTTATTTAATCCTAAAATTCCTCATTATTAGGGGTGTGTCCTTTTGATTGACAGGTGCCGGAGATCCGGGAAGACAAGGCCAAGAGTAGCACAACCACGGTTTTTAGCCGCTAACAGTGCCTTATCTATGACCCGCCTTCCTCCGTTAGCTGGTTAGCGCCTGTTAGCTTCAGTTTAGCTTTGTTAGCTCGTAGCTCAGAGTTTGTGCTCACATGCCTCGTCGGTCATTTTTGGGTTTTCCAGGAGTCAAGAGACCCATAACAGTACAGGGACAGTGAAAACTTCCAACGGAGCCTCTTTTCAGCTTTTCAGCTCATCAGAAACCTCCGTGTCTCCTGGTTTTAAGGTTCGTCCATTTATCTTACAGTCTGTGGTGGTAACCAATGCTTACTGGACCTCCTGTTGCTTTTCTATCATCTCCAACCAGTCTGCCACCAACCATGCCACATGCTGAGATCATTAAATCCTCTTTTTTTCCTCATTCAGATGCTCAGATTGGAACATCTACCACGTCTAATTGTATAGATGTGTTAACTTGCCGCCATGTGATTGGCTGATTGTGGACCTCGTGAAGTGGACGGTGTGTTTATGTAGTGACAGTCATTAAGAAAAAAGCTCTGAACCGTCCACTTTGGGTAGTGCGTTGATAAAAAACACCAAAGGCAGCTCCCACATTCAGGATTTCTCACACTTGTTGTTTTTGTGTGTTTTATGTTTCTTTATGGAATTACCTGCAGCTTCAGACTCTGCCCAAACATGTTCAATTATTACAACAAAGGAACTCACAAGGCTGCGCAGCGAGTTCTCAGAAATATCCTGTCAGCGTCCACACATTCCTCTCATCAGTGAGAAAATATGATGTTTTTTCTGTTTGTTTGTTTCTGGGCCACAAGGAAAAATAAAATAGTTGAATTGCCCACTCTGGGGAGTTTTCTTTATATTAAACATGTTTTTTATTCAGTCTTACTCAGAATAAATCTATTATTTACCGCTGTAAAACATGATTAACATCTCTAATGCATGTCGTTGCATTAATGCTATTCATGCATATTTTGTTTTCACTTTGCTGCATTCAGGACACGAAGGTTTCCGACTGTGGTCATGAACCTTTGCAACCTTCAACCTGTGTTTTTTGATGAATGTAAAACAATTCTCATCTTTTTACCTCTGAGGTTTGCGTTGGTCCCTCTGTCTTTCTGTTTGTTAGCAACATAACGCATAAAGTAAAAGGCTTGTTTTGATGATATTTTCAGGAAATTTCCATCACAGTAGACAGACTGCTGTTAGATTTTGTGATCCAGGTCCAGAAATCCTATGAGATCATTTTCAGCATCTAGCAAAGCAGATGAAGCCCAGGGTCAGTTAGTTCTGCTTGTGATGCTGCAAAGCTGATTTAACAGAAGATATGAAACATCCTGACGCAGATGTTAAATTATCTTTTCTTCCTAAACCCGGCGCACTTAGAAAAAAGCAAGAGAGAAATGTTTCCTTGCATTTCCTCTTCTCTTATGAACATGAAAAATATGAATAAACGTTTTTAGCAAATACCTGAGATAAAAATTAATGGTATCACTTTATTTGATGCCCACATTATAATGCATTATGAAGGCATTTATAATGCATTTATAATGCCTCATAAATACAATTATAAACAAACATAATGTTTTATGATGCACTATAGCAA
>JBBBVT010000026.1:2502034-2525683 GCA_037177035.1 Craterocephalus eyresii | reverse complement strand
TGTAATTCTTATGTTGTATGTAAAGCGCTTTGAATTGTCTTGGACCTGAAAGGCGCTATATAAATAAACTTGCCTTGAATCATGCCCCAGCAAAGCGTCCCAGCATAGCGGGACGGGTCGGATATTCTGGCAGCATTTCCATGTTTTAAATGTAGAAACACAATAAAAAGTGTAGCAACTCGTCCCATCCCGAGCCGGCACCGACATATTGTTGCTGACCTTGTCCATCCCTTTCTGAGCACAGAGTAGGGATGGGTGATCCGATACTATTAATTTATGCTGCTTTTTCTTCAGTATACAATCAGTGATAAAATAAATTAAACAGAAACAGTTGAAAATAAATAGGTCATAAAAAAACAAACTTTGGACTACAAATAAAAAACATAAAATCTACTACACTTCCTTAACTGCAAACTCAGAAAACCGGATGTAATGTGCTGGGGCTGGTTTTCACACATGGATTTATCTGCAAATATAAAACAGCAAAATAATAAAATAGCTGTTTTTTCCTTTTATCACAGCTGTTTGAGATAAAAAGGCTGCAGTGCAAATGAGCTAAACAGAAGATAATTCTGCTATTGGTTGGTTCTCATTCACATTATTTGGCTTTTTTTACAACCAAAGTGATCTGAAAGAAAAGTATCGACACCATCCTACTGGAGTCGATTGATATTGATACTGATCATAGAATCAATATTATTGATACTGGTATGGATCTGCCCATCCCTACAGCTCCATGTCACACAGCTCCTCTCTAACATCTTGTCTGAACTACGGCAGCATGAATTAAAGCCCTTTGGAGGTAAAAGTGGTCCGGCCTCCTCCTTGTGAGTGCGATCAGCCATTCCTTAGCGTGCATTGTTGCAATGTTTCCCGTGTGCCAGACGTGACCGGACACGCTCTGCTAATTGCTGGGAACGCTGCTGTCGCTGTAAGCCTGCCTGATCATAATTCACACAGCCTTTCATACTGTCGTGCTCGTGGGTTTGTGAGGGCAGCCAGAGAGATAAAACCTCACATTTGTCTGCCGTCTTTCAGCGACCACACCTTGTCACAACTGCTATCTATTGTGTGTGTGTGTGTGTGTGTGTGTACACAGTAAACAGATGGAGTGTAGCGGTGAATGGCGAGGGGTAGACTCAAGGTGAATAGAGCTGCACAGGTCCCGTTAGCAGTGGCTCTGGATGTGACGTAGACTTCCTTCCTGTGAGGAACAACCAGTGAAAGCTGCATGATACACTTTCAGAACCCTACAGACACGTTTTGTGTCTGTAGGATTTATTGTTGCATCTTAAGATGCAACAATAAACCTCCATCTTAACAGGAAGAAATAGGACAAATGGTCTGTTCTGCTTGGGATGGCCATTTGATTAAATCACTTATCAGGAGAATTAACGATCGATTATTGGTTAATCATTAATATTTCTATATTAAAATTAAATATTTATAGCCTATATGTAAAAGGGGTGAAAGGGTGTTTTGTTATTTAGATTTTTATTACAAGAGGAATGTCTCCTGTAGCAGTTAAAGCAGATCTCAGTAAATCTGGGTTTGCTTACCATGCAGTGCCACCCCAAAGCTGTAGGGGGAGCTCCATTGCAAAAACAGGCAACAGACGAAGAACAATGTTGCAAACAGAGGCAACTTATCGTGTTTTGAACAGGCGACGGCGGGTCACCATGGCTTCAAAGGCAAAGTAAAAGTAATCATCATTGTAGTATAAAAGCAAAAAACTATTCTCAGATGAAACATGCATGTCTGTCCAAACGGATTTACTACCGGCCGTATAGCGATAGTCTTGTGTGTCGCCAGACTTCCAGACCAAAACAAACGGGAAACTTCCAGACCAAAACGGCAAGCGTGTTTTCTGGCATAGCGAGGCCCGATAGAGGAGGAAATGTCCACTTTTTCATCAGAACAGGTCAGTCACGCAAAATAATAACTCTCAGGCAGCTTTATGACCATAACAAAGTTGCATAGAGCCTCTTTAACTGGGATTCATTTAATGGTTACACTGGAAAATATGTTTACACACAGTTAAAAATGCATTCAATTAATCGATTAAAATTCTTAAAGTCAATGTATAGATTGTCGATTGATTATGCCCTTCCCTATCACCAACCCCAACTTCATCTTTAAAGATGGCTGCGGCCAGCGTTTCCAGTGTAGCAGCCCCTGTAAAATCACATTTATTTGCACTTCTGACTGTTTTGTGTTGCATTAAATCAGCCGTAAACATAGCAGGCTATAGTTATAAATGTAAGGAAATGCTGCTGTAATGTAATTCACATTTTTCATGAATTACAAGTCAGATGTGACAAGATCCAAAACCAGCAACAAGTGACACTGCTTTTCTCAAAGAGCAGCATTGCTGTAGTTTTCCTTTAAAAACATTAAGGTTTCCTTTCTGCAGATGTTGAAAAACAGCTAATGCAACAATGTTTGCAGGTCTGTAATAGCTGCTTTGCTGGTTTCAAACAACAATTGCCCCAAAGAAATGGCTTTAATGTGGAAGCTGCCATATTATTTTCCAGAGTTGTGAAGTGGAACGCTTTCAGCTCGGACGTGACGTCATTCCCAGTTCCGGCTTCCCAGTTTCCAGAAAAATGGAACGCACCATAATCCTTAAACAGCCTGGATGCTAGCTGTTAGCCTAAGATCAGATAAGATAAGACTTTCTATGCTAACCGAGATGCTAACAGATAGCAAAGATTTCACTCCTGCATCCTGAGTAAGAAACTCTGAATAAGCCACTTCACATTATTATTAGTGATATGATGCTAGTTCATCATACGGGCAAACATTTCCTCTGATTTAAACAAACCAAATTGACATAATTTATGCACAGTCACAGATTACTTCATTAAATTTGGATTACAATGTTATTCTGCACAATGTGTCCATCAACACTGATGTGCTAGCTAGCGGGAAGCCTATAAATATTTTAACGAGGTTAAACCGGCAGCGTTTATGAGCCTGCTTCAGATACAACGTGTGTGATTACTATCTATCAGATATGCAGAGGAAATAAAATATGAAGGTTTTTACTCCTCTCTTGAATTCAGAACCAAGACACTGAAATAAATATCCTGACAACCAAAACCTAGAAGTATCCAAAAAAAGATGAAAGAAATAATCAGAATATTTAAAAATAATAACTTAGTCCTCCTCTGATGAAAACCAAGAAGGTCAGACTAAACTTTCATTCTTCATGGGTCGTCACTGAGCGTGCACTGTGTACTTTTTTAGAGTAATACACATTAATACTTTATGATTTTCCTAATATCCGGTTATTGGTTTTGATAAAAAAATAAACAGCCAGAAAAGGAATTAGACTTTATTGTTATTGCTTAACGTGATCTTTAATTGTTGCTGTTTTATGACAGAGGCAGAGGCTGGTCTAGAGAGTTTTTGATGGGGGGCCAGGCACAGACTGGGAAAAGGGGGAACATGGAAATGAAACCTTTTAAAATGAAGATCTACATTTACTTAATGATTAACTCTTTATTACAACTAAACAGTCATTTAATGTAAAATAATGTTACAGTTGTAAAACCAAACAGTCAGACATGTTCATTCTTATGACTTGAAGTACTTTTACACAAAGACTTTAGATACATCATCACTAAGGAAAAAACAAAAACTTTAAACCCCAGACTTTCACATTTATATTATTTATAAAGCACCTTTCAGACCAGGCAACTCAACATGCTTTACATATTAAAAATGCATGTATAAAAGAGAATTAAAAATCAGCCTTCATAGAACATAAGAATGAAAATTAAAATTGCAATTAGAGCTCAAAAAGATTCTGAACTAAAATAAAGTAAAATAAATTAAAATAAATAGATAAATAAATAAAAAATAAATTAAAACAAACAAAACAAAACAAAAATAAATAGATAAAAAATTAATAAGTATATTTTTTTAAAGAGCAATATCAATTTTTCAAAATTCCTTTTCCTTTAGCTTCCTAGTATAAACATATCCAACAATGTCACGTTTTACTGAGCAGAATGCAACGATTTGCAAATGCCATCAACCCATATTTTATTCCCAGTAGTAAACATCATATCAGACATTAAGATTTTATCATTGTCTGGAAAATATGAGCTCATGTGGAATCTGATAGCAGCAACGGTTCAGTAAAAAGCTGCAACAGTGGAAACAAAAGCCTGGAAAAGTATGTGATGCAAAAAGAAACAACTGGAGGAATGTTTGACACATGAATGAGGTTAATTAGCAAAAGTTCAGTAACATGAACAAGGAGCATTTCAGAGAAGCAGAGACTCTGATGGAAGAAGGATGCAAAGAGAGCTTGAGCAATCTGAGACAGACTGTCTAAAACAGTAGTGAGGAACCTCGGCTTCATCCGGCAGGTCTTCCATCCATCCAGCTCCAACATACCCGATTTTAAATAAACGAGACTCTGTGATTGGTTGTTGGATCTATTGGATGTGAATCAGGAGTGTTAGAAATGCGGCCCTCAAGATGCAGGGGTCCCCCGGTCTAAAAAATGTTCGATGTACAAAGTTATGACGACTTGGACGACCCGACCGTATGAAGAGATTCAGAAGGAATCCCTGTGCTCATGGGACACAGCTGAAGGCCGGGGGGGGGTCTTTATTTCTATGTGCAATGAGCCGGTTGACCCGCTTCTTTTTTGTTTTATGTGAAACTCTGTGGCTGACACTGCAGGACTGAGCTTGCAGCTGTATGCGTGTCTTTATTTACCGTGTGGTGGAAATATTTCTGTGCTTTCTCACCACCCCCATCAGCTGTAAATTAATTATACATCAGTACAAATGAGGAAGTCATCATGGCTACGGTTACATGTTTTTAATTCGGAATGAATAATTCTGAATTAAAATCTTCTCCTTCCGGTTTAAATAGAAATATTAATTCTGAATTAAGGTTTACATGGACAACATGATTTCTTAATCATGGTTTAAAGCCAGTGGTTGGGAAGGGCTCTGATTGGTTGGATGGTGTAAGTGAGGTACAGTACGTACGTCTACCAGAAGTTAAAAACTCTGCTTCCTGCTTTGTTTCTTTTTATCAACAAAATGAGAAAACACTGTTTAAAAAAGCATTTTCACTTGATGTGGATTAGAGCAAAATAAAGGTTTCCATGATAGAGGATGAGAAAGGAATTATCTGATTCAGAATTAAACGTGGAATAAACCAGCCTCTTTATTCAGAATTACAGTAAGTTTCATTCAGAGTTCATTTTTGCATCACAAATTAAGTGTTTACATGCTCATTTTTCACCTGTTTAAAGCAGAATTAACTTTAATTCTTAATTAAAGAGGAATTAAAACTCTCATGCTCACACTTCAAATCCTCGACCAAAAACATTTTCTCTCTAAATATTCTTCCCCTCTGATACGTTTTATCTCTTTATTTCTGAATGTGTTGTGTGCTGCGTTCACTTGCAGTGGGATATCTGAGTCTGTTCCAGGTAAAGGTCAGTTTATGCTGCATATTTGTCTGAACTGAACCGTCGGGTTCGGTTTCAGGCCTTTCCACCTGCAGCGTCTGACCTTGGCCGTGTGCACCGTGACCCCGACTGTGTTTACAGATGAAACACTCCGAGGAATGTCATAGTATTTTTTTCCTGCAGGATGTTGGCGTGAGGCATTTCAGCAGGCGTTTGCAGCAGAGGGCTGGAACTGGTTTTACTCCCAGCGGTTTGTTTTTAGCCAACAAAGGCAAAGTCACAAGTACAAGCATCGGTGCTAAATACGTTTTGGGACGGAGGAAATCTGCTGACTGATTAACAGGTTTATTTCTTGGCAGAGCGGCTGTTTATGGGCCGGGTGGCTTAGTGGTTATACTGGTGGGCTTGATGCAGGAGGAGCAGGGTTGAGCTCCCAAACTGGTTGCAGAGGTGCTTTTTTTAACATTAGTGTGTTTGTTTAAATGCTGGGTAACAGTTTTAGGTGAATAAAAAAAGACTAGAATCTAAACACATTTCTAATTTCCAGCTAATTAAGACATTTAAACAGAAAAAGAAGAAGTCTAAACTGGTCTGGAGGCTTCGTTCATGCCTGGACTGAGAGAGTATTGTGCCTTCAGGAGCTGGTTGGGCTGCTGGTCCCAGTGGAGACAGCCTCCATCAATGCTGGGCAGGGTGACCAAGTTATATGTAGATTGTGGTATTTCTCAAGATTATACATATTTTAGGGTAGTTTTTATGTGTGACTGGGTGTTAAACACATTTCCCACTGGTTAAACTGGTGATAGCCTGATCCATCCATCCATCCACAGCCTTGATCTTTGCCCTGAACCCATCTTTCTCCATCAGAACCAGTTTTAGTTGTAGATAGCTTTTCCAGTACGTTGCTGCTGCTAGTCGTAGTTTCGTACTTTCTCTGTACTCCAAAGCATGCTTGCAGCTCAGGTTGGGACAACTTTAGCTTGAGATTGTTTTCTGTAAATAGTTTAGTCCATGTTTGACCTTTTTAAATCCTAAATGCCTCCAGGCAACAAAAACTGATCCATTTCTCTGAGTTTAGCTTTGACACCTTCCACAGCTTTACTTTCAGCATCTCCAGTAACACAGATACTCTGCTGCATGTTTAGTGGTGCAACAGTGGAAAAGGTTCCCCTTTCAAACGGTTCCCTGCTGCTCCATGTTCTCATTGTTTAGGCTGTTTAAACCAGGAATGTCATATTATAAGTTTCCAGTTTCCATGTAAAAAAAAAATCTGAATCTGCCATCATATCAGCAAGAAAAGCTAACTTTGGTCGAACTGTGTCAACGCTGAAACATAACTCACAAAAAACACTTGATCCTCTTTATTTATGGAGAGTCAGATGTAGCATCATTTAAAGGTAAGGCCAGAAAACGACTCTTTCACATCCGATATTCTGGTACAAACTGTACCGGTTGGTGAAAATCGTTGCATGCCCACCACCAAAAAAACACAAACAATAAGTCGTTGCAACTATTATGTTAAAGAACCAAATCATATAAAATAATTGTAATCATTAACTAATAATGATTAAGTAATTATAACTATATAATAATAATAATTTATAATTATTATGATAAAAAAATTATAAAAAAGTTATTATAAAATTAAATTATAAAACAATTCCTCCATCCCAGAGCAGGATGGAGGAACGCTGCTTTTAAAGTAATTTTCCAAATACATTCAATCATGGTACGAAGTATCGGTACCAGAACCGTATCGCTGATACTGGCTGGAATTTTACGTGTTATCGCACCAGAAAGAAAATCAGCGGTATCCCACATCTTCACGTCATCAGAGTTTGGACCATGATGTTACCAGTTACCATAGAGAAATTCCTTTACTTTGCTGATTTTATGGGATTGGCACGATTTCAACTGGGTAATAAATCAGAGTCTTGCTGGTTCCCATCTCCGGATCTCTGGGATTTAGATCTGAAAGATTTCACAGAATTTCCTCAAACCTCTCTGAACAGCTCCTGCAACGTTCCCGAGCTTCTGGCTCCACTTCCAGGAATCATTACTTCCCTACGACAGCGATGCCTCAGCTCCATGAATCGATTATTATTGTGAGTAAATGAATGATCGACTCACCTCACGCTGCATCGGGATCTGCGTTTTACAGCCACGATTTTAATTAGATTTTAATCTTAATGTTGGAGCGGTGGTGATTCATGCAGAGGGTTTGAAGTCCGTCTCCGTCCCGATCTCAGGCCACGCCGTAACCTTCCAGAGGGCAATAATTGACAGAGTATCATAATGGAAAGTTAAAATGTTCCCTCTTAATGGCAAGAGTTAATGTGTTGTGAAAAGTTGTGAAAAGAGTCCGTATATACATTTCGGGGGTCTATCTTGTCCCAGCGAGTGTCAGTAGTTATAATCTGCAGGTGAACAGAGTGAAAATGTAAAACAGAGGAGCTGATGATGAAACTCTGCCGATGTCTGCTGGAGGAAAATGCCACTTCTCCAACGTCCTGCTGCTGTGTTTTTAAATAAAGGTTGAACTATGGATGATTTATCTAAAATCTTTTTTAAAGGAAAACCATTTTGATTTAAAGGTGCATTATGCGAGTTTAACAGCTAAATACTATTATATTATTTCCCAAACATCCTCTTCCGGCAGCCTGATGAGCAGGATCAGCTGCCTCTATAGTCCTGCTCCTGCTGCTCAGTAAGAGGGATTCGTGCTTGCATCCTCAGGGCTGCATGTGGGTCGATGCGCTGCACGTTGTAATAAAAGAGCATGATAAAAGTTTTCCACTACAGCGTGCTCGTTAACCTGCCGCTGCCAGTATCGTATCGTTTATCATGCCGCCTCTATTAGAGCATCATGGAGACACACTGACCGCTATAAATGGATAACAAGAGACCGGCGGCATCAAGAGACTCTCACACACCAACACACACTCCTGCAAGACAAAGAAAAGAGAAACTGTGTCTAGTGTGAGGAAAAGAGCCAAACTGGAGTCTGAGCGCCGCAGGAGTAAAAGCAGCGTCACCATGGAAACAGCTATGGATAAATGGAGGAGCTCCGATCTGCTCTGGGAATAAAACGGGACCCTCAGCTGCTTTCTGCTGACTAAAAAGTTAATGTGATGTATGACAGAAACCAGGATACGTAATACTAAGTATATAGCACTAACCCTACTGTTAGCATACAAGCTAATAGATGTTTTTGGCTTTTATTAGCATTTGGCTACTTGTATGCTAGCTATGCTAGGCTTTATTTATTCATTGTGCATCTAAAGTCCTCTACATACTCCGTGAGAAGCAAAACTTTGTTCTCGCTCCTGAGGGTCCGAGAACAGCCAGATGTGAATGAGGACAGTTCTTTTCACATCGAGCTGGCCGAACTTTTTTTCTTGAGGGGCTCCGAGAAGTGTTGCGTGATCGGTCGGACATGTGAGGTGGGCGTAGATAAGGTGTGAAAGCATGAAGGGGGACGTAGTGACTTCCTCATTTTTACTGTTGAGGATGAATGAACAGCTGATCGAGGTGGAGAGAAAGTACAAAAACGTTTCCAACACACGGTAAATAAAGACACGGATGTTGCCGCGTGCACATTCCTGCACTGTCACCGACCAATTTTCATGTTAAATAAAAAATAAGCGGGTTACCGGGCTTGTTACATATCGAGACACAGGCGAGCAACCCTGCAGTAATTTCCGCCTCGTCTCACGCGATGCTTCTCACGGAGGATGAGATACCGAAAAAGAACTTTTTTCTTGGTGTTGCGGTAGCGAGATGAAGAACAAATTTCTCGCTTCTCGTGGAGGATGTGACAAGCTTAACTCTGGGCTCAGACTGAGTGCGGAGCAGGTAAACAAAGACCAGTGCAGTCTTAGTCCCAGTGGGCCATACGCAACATTGGCTTCACTTCCACTTGTCGCCACAGGGGGCAGACTTCTGGAATAAAGCTACAATTTGCGCTATGCTCCTTTAACAAAAAGGTTATTTGATTATTTGTTTTTTACTGACAGATGAGTGTTTATTACCTGTACCTGCTTTTTATACACATATATGATACTTTTGCTTTCAACTTCATTAACTAAACATTCTGCATGTAAGGATATATCTGTGTACCATTTTTATCAATAGATATGTTTCTTTCATAGAGTATTTAATTTTTTAATTTTTTAATCCTTTTTTAAAAATCCTCTAAGCATTTATTTTCACTCTAATACCTATAGATTTTTTGAAAAATACTACTTTGTGGATGTCAGAGGAAAAATAACAAGATAGTGAGCTCTGAGTCGGCATAAATTTTTATTTGAACCTCTGACTTCCCACAACACGTTGCCTCCAACCAGCTTTACAAAAAACAACATCCGGTGCTTCCCGGAACTTCCACCTTCTTCACAACCGTGTGGTTTGTGTGTGAGCTCTAAATGAGTGTCACCACAACTTTTCATTTTCCAAATAAATTTTAATCTGTAGGTTTCCCTTTTCCTTGATTTATCTACATATTGCTACACAATTTTTTTAACATACGTCTTTTTTGCTTTACTTGTTTTTGTTTGAACATATAAAGCAGAGATCACCAAAGTCCGACCTCTTGGTTCAGGGTCCTGCAGGTTTTTCATGTTTTCCTGCAGCAACACACCTGAATAAAATGAACCCTCTTAATGACCCATTAAATATAACCAGGTGTGTTGCAACACAGATTTCTGTGATTTATTTATTTATTTTTTAATTATTTTTATTATTGTTATTATTATACCTAATGATGATTTTTTAAATTATTGTTCTTAAGTAAAGTTTAATTTAATGATTTTTTTGTACTTTTAAAACTAAAATTCTTTGGTCCTATGACCAGTTCATGCTGTTAAAAGACTGAATCATGAGCCGAATAGATTCATGACACTGAGCAACAACAGAGGAATGAAGTAAATAAGTCATGAAGTTAAACTTGAGCTACTTCATCATCCAAATCTGATAAAAAAAACTCTGATGTGAGCTCTGATCAGCAGAGCTTAGATCATACTGAGCTGCTGGTAAAGATGAAGGTTTGTGGCTAAATATAAAATAATAACAACCCTCGCACCTGGAGGGAGTAACAGATCAGTCTGGTCATGTTGTGTTTGTCCTGGTGTGTGTCTGTTTTACAGCTGGGGAGTGTGTGTGTGCTTGCAGGCGAGTGCAATAAAACGCATGCAGAGCTGAATCTGGTTTGTATTTGTTCAGTCAAGCAAATGTTTGGCTGTGAGTCTGACACGCAACGCCTGGAGGCCGGGTCACGACGTCACACGGCGAAGGTGGGAATAAGATACAGCAGCTTCCATTTAAAGAGTCCATTCATGTTTTTATTCCCGCTCATGACTGGAATAAGTGGAGTAACATGGAGTCTGCGGTTAAAGGAGTGTGAGAGGAAAAATAGTGCAGGACAGTAAAAGTCGGCCGCTGCTGGGTTGGGTAAAACACTCCCTCCTTATTAAAGTTTCATTATTTTTCCTGCTGCTGCCCAGTGTCACCGAACTCCGGATGGCAGACGACACAAGCAGGACTCTGCAGGAATGCTCTTGCAAAACTGTGCTGGTTACAAATTAATCCACATCTGACTCATATTAACTACCACTCACCCCAGGACAAAGTTTACCACTCTTTGCTTCCAATAATTCATGTGATGGTTAATATTTGAACCAGATAGATAACCTGGTGTCCAGATTTAGACTGCAGCTCTTTGAACTGGGGACACTTTATTACTGAACGGTCACACTGTAAAGTTATGAAATTTAGAGTTTAAAAAGAGGAAACTCCTCCGCCGAGCCACACTGAAGTTCACGGTTCCTCCTACGAGTCTTTCCTTCACATGTTTAAGCTCTGACTACAGCTCTTTTCACTTTAACAAACGTCACGTACAGAATTACTGAATCATCAGAAATACAGGTTGATGCAATTTTAGATGGACGAGAAGGAAAACGTAGCGCAAAGCAGAGCCTGTGTGTGGGGAAGTGTAAAGCAAAGCAATGCAGGTCACATGACTAGTGCTGGGGAAAACAATTGACTTAATCGATAGAAATTTTCTGCCATTTTCACATTATTTTTCTATATCGATCCTCAAGACATGGGATCGAGTTTTTTTTCTAGTGCGCATGACCTCGGGATTGACGGCACGTTCACGCTGCATGTTCAATGCTCGTTAGCATTGACAAAATGGCCTAAACTGGTAAAGCCGTGCTTTGCAAACGTCTAAAGTCTGACATGTGGAACCACTTTGGATTCAAAACAACAAAAGACAACACACTGGATGAAACCAAGGTGGTTTGCAAGATCTGCCAAACGGAGGTCAGTTGTTGTAGAAACTCTACAAACCTCTAGCCTGGTCCACCAAATTTCACAAGCTTCATTTAGTCTGGTCAAGAGGGCCATTCAACCGATTTCCGATATTAAGAAGTCTATCAAATGCATTATTCAAATTAATTATTTATACTGTACATATGGTTTTTTACTATTTTCCAATGGCCTAGCAAGGGTTAAATAATTCAAGTTTACTGTATTACTGTTGCAAATTGCGCTTTGCAAACTGTTAGCGCAATATTGAGTTACGTGCATCTGCAGGTACCAACAGAAGAAAAGAAAAAACAACGATGACCCAAATTCCCTCCGGTGTGTGGCGGTGTGACAGGATTAGCGAGTATCTCCGATGCTATTATCGATATTGGCCAAACTCCAAAGGGACAGCAGCCCCCACGGAGTGCTGAAATGTGTCAAACACTGTATACTGACCCCAGAAATCCTCCAGTATTACTAACATAAAGCTAATATTTGACATCTAAGAATCATAAATTGGTCCTAAACATTTAGCTTTGTCGCTAATTCCATGAATGCAGTAGGGCTGAGCGATACCGCAAAGTTTCATATCGATCCGACAGTTTTGGCAATACCTGTATCAATACTCATACTTTCTTTGCTTGAATCTTCATTCATTTAATGATTTTTAAAAAATATATCAATCATAGTCATGATCAAAATGAAATAGTATAAAGATTTTCGTCAAATAAACATTTAATAAATAAACTGAACAACAGAACAAAGAAATTTTACCTCCTAAGACCGTGCGTCACATCACATATTTCATCGTCTGCACCATGTTACTAAATTCTGTGTAACTGGAACCTGTGTAAACTACAATAGGGTCTCAGAAGAGATTTTCATTTTCAGTTATTCGGCTAAGATTTTTTTTGTATTTACGTGATATATAATAAAATATGTATAATCATAAGACTAAGAATAATCCAAAATCATACATTTCTATTTACTGGTCCCTCCTAAGCCCAACAGCTAAAGGAAATCTCTAAACTGGAGAGTCAGAAGGTTAAATCTTAGAATTTAGAATGTTTATTGCAAACAATATTAAATAACTATTAAATTAACTCCTTCATTCATTTTAACTGTTTTCCTTAAACATTTTTTGATCAAATCAATTCAACAGTAAAAATTAGTTTACCAAAAAAAAAAAAAAGAAGCAAAACCTGCTATTTATAGTCTTCTGATTCCTATTTTTGGGCTTTTCCCCCCCAAAGTCTTGAACAAGAAGAAGTATTGATTTCATCACACTGGTATCGATCGATACCGATACTAGCCTGGATATCGATAGTATTGATATTTGTATCAATCTGACACCATCCTTAGAAGCTGTAGGCTACTTCAATAAAACATTGACTTCGTCTTAATGAACTTATTTGATTCCTGGAGGGAAAATGATCAGAAAAGTGTAAATTCGTCTTTGCAGATGTAAAGTTCACGAGTTGTGAAAATTGGTGTTTTATCTGCTTTTTCAGTATCTGTATAGAGATAAATTCAAAATGGCCACCATAAAACCTCCATGGGATGTCAGCTGACCGTGGCAACAAGCTGGAAGCGTCTTAAACAACCTTGTTTAAAAATCTGGATCACTGGAATCCTCCTTCCTTCTTGTTTTCTGCTTTAAACAACAAAAATCCAGCGTGTGTTTACACATGAGGACGTTTTGTTTTGATCTCACAGGAAGTGATCGTTTGTTTGACCTGGATCAGATTCTCTGGCGCCATCCCCACAGAAACCAAATAAAGTTCACCAAGCCGAGTCCTCCGGTGGAAACTGGCTTAAACTCCAGAGATGATTGTGAGTTTAAAGCCTTATCTGAGCAGGTGGAGCTAATAAAGCAGAGTGTTTCTGCTTAACGCTGGTTAATAATAATAACTGTTAATGAATGACAGGAACAGTAGTGGCTCTGGGACTGCTCAGGTTAATAGTTCTTTAAAAACCTTTCTATATGTTTGATTTACTCCTCAAGGACAAGGACACTGTGACTTATGAAGCAACAAACTTCCGCTGGCTGAGACCACGGACGTCCCAAACCCCGCTTGGATCACTTCCTGTCGGTGTGTCCCACTTAAATCAGACCTCCGGGAACGTTCAGCGTGGCTTCATATGAACGGCCGATGAAAGGTAGGACGCCGGACACAAAGGAAACCCTGTGAGTCCCAGATGTCCTTGAAGAGCAAGGTGAAGCGAACACACCTTGTCACAAAACCATAATACCGCCAGTCAGAGGCAAACTGGTTCCTGCCTTCCCAGTAACCTTCGCTGTTTCTAATCTGCGGCAGTGTTCGTTAATTCAGTTTGGTCTGTTTAACCAACACGGGGCTGCCGATGAATCAGGAGGACGTCAGTGGCTGCTATTGTGACGAAAACAAACTCATATGCTGCACATAGTGTCAACAGAGTGTTTTCAGAGGTGGAAAAGTCCAGCTTGTCCTTCACATGTCTACTACTACTACTACTGAAGGAGCAGTGTAAACACTGATTCACACAGTTTGGCAACATAAAGAGGCTGGCTGAATATAATTAAACCATCTCTGCCGGGTTCTGTGGGTCAGTGCAAAGCTTGATGCATGGATATATCTTCATTCATTCATTTTCTGCACCACTTTATCCCATTAAGGCTCTGTTATGATCCGTTAGCAGAGGACACCCTGGACTGGTCACCAGTACATCACTGGGCCAGTTCAGAGAAATAAACAACCACTCACACTCAAAGGGAGCATTTAGAGTAAACAATTAACTTAACATGCGTGTGTACACACAGAGAACCCACACATCCACGGGAAGGACATGCAAACCCACACAGAAAGGCCCTGAACAGCCCAGGCTCGCACCGGATAACCACCAATATTTTATTTTATTTTATTTTTTTTAATTTAATTTAATTTAATTAATTTTTTTTTAAAATTGTTTTATATTATATTATTTTATTTTATTTGACTTGATTTTATTTTTTGTATTTTTTTTCTACAGTTTTTACATGCTGTTACCTCAGATATGTGACTCTTTATTCATCTCTACATGTGAGCGGCTCTTCCTCCCTGAAATGCTCCTTTTATTCCCCGTCATTTGCTACGTAACCAGGTTTGTTAGCCACTGCATCTTAATCGTATTTTTCCCAGCCTTTTGTCGCCCCTTTTCCAACTGATAAAGATGGATTATATTTTTGTTATGATATATAAGATGTGTTAACATGGCCGACCATGCAGCTGTAATAACATTGTTATTACAATCTAAGCCTAGCTTTATGGTGATTACTAATGAGTATAAACAGGAATAAAAAAAGGAAAAGCGGATACTGCATGGGCCAAGCTGTGACCTACATTTACTACATTTACTGACTGCAGATAGTTTATGAATGATGCCGCCAATAAAAACCAAAAACATCATGAACTTTAACAGGTTTTCTCCTGTGGATGCTGTTGGGGTTTTAGTTGAAATAAAGCAGCAATCATGTCACTAATCGGATGACTTAATGTAAAAAGGTAAGAGTTGCTGGCAGGAAACGGTTAAAGACGTTCCCCAGCAGAGGAGGTGGACTTTGTTCAGGTTTGCCGTCCCTGCAGGAGTCACCTTGTCCCTGCAGAGCGCTGTCTTCCTCTTCCTACCTCACGCCTCTTTTCTTACACTGCTTCCTCCCTGCTGCTACACCTGCAGAGCCTGACTCAGCTCTTTCTCTGAGGCCGACTCCTGGACGCTCCACTCGCCGAGGAAACATCCACAGAAACACGATCCGGTCTTTTCTGCTGTTTTCTGTCATTTTTCTCTGGCAGACATGTTGGAGAGGGAGCTGAGGCCCCTCCCCCTCCGATCACCTGAGCAGGGAACCAGGAAACAGGAGTGTCCTTCCACTGCTCACCTTCAACTTTACAGCATTCACAGATGTTTTTTTTTAACAGATTATAATGAGAAAAATCTACATTTCATCGTATATAAACATGCATATATGCAGGTTTGCGTGGATTCTAAGAAAACATGAAGACGTATGACCTGCCATGAAGTCACATTTCATGCATGCAGGTCTTTTTTACCAGCCCAAATGTTTTTAGTAACATCAAAACATTTCATGTACAAGACACTCTGTACACACACATGGGGGGGGGGTAGATGAGGAGAGGGGGAATCATGTTGCACTGGATGCTCCAGCAGGAGGACATGACCTCTGGATGACGGAAAAGTACCACCACACCCTTCTGTGGGAGTCGGGATTAAATGATTAACTCCTTCTCACATTCATACGCTGCCTTGTCTCGTGTCGGAGCGCTCCCTGCCGTTCTCTGGAGAGAATGAGAAAGGAGGAAAGAAAGTGCTGACTGTGACATTCTTCCTCTCAGCTGCACGCAGAATGGGTTCACCGCTATGTTTAGAAGGGATGCTTTCCCTCAGAGCACGCTCGCTTTTCACCTGCTTCACTTTTCTGTTCTGCAGAAATATTCATCCATGGGCCAGACCAGGCAAGGAGGAAAAATCTAGTAGTACTTTTTGAACATTTGTACATGTCCACAGATCATATTTTGGTATGATAACCTGTCCCAGTTATCAGCACATTAAGTTAATAATAAACATTATAAGAAACTGGGTTGTTGGTGCTGGTGCATATTCTGCTAAATGTTTATTTTACAGACCTTTACTCATCTTCTATGTGAGCCTGTTTGGTATCATTTTAGAGGGAACATTCATGGCTTTTATTTAAAACCCAGTTATGCATCCGTCCAATACACACAGAGGTCGTATGAACTCTTTAAATCGTCAACAAAACTAATTTTTCCACAATTATTTCCTAAACTTAAATCTGAATTTGAGCATTTTGAGAAGCAGAAACAAAACTGACACAAATAACAAAAACTAAAAGACTCCAAAGACTGTCACAATACAGGAACTGTATC
Source organism: Craterocephalus eyresii (assembly GCA_037177035.1). NCBI lineage: Eukaryota > Metazoa > Chordata > Actinopteri > Atheriniformes > Atherinidae > Craterocephalus > Craterocephalus eyresii. Next base: position 2,509,015 of record JBBBVT010000026.1, on the reverse strand, counting down.
ATCTTCCCATATCATCCCACAATTAGGGAGGATTGTGGGCCCTGAAGATGAACATGGGCCCAGGTGGGAATTTTCATTTACCATAACCAAGGTGGAAACTTTTAGTTTGATGTTATTAAAAAGCCCCTCTTTTCTTCTTTTTTTTTATTTAGATATTTCAACTTGATGAATCTTCGCAAGTGGCATCTTAGAGACAGCCCACCTTCTGACCCTCTAATGTGGTTTCCGGTTTTCTTTATTAATCTCTACACCCCTAATTCCTTTGCAGGGCAACGCCCTTCAGGGACTCGGCTGTGTTTCTAGACTTAGAGACTGAAAACGGAAATAAAAGAGGAGCCTTGAAAGCATCTTTAGTGTCCGGTTACGTAGGTGGAGGCTCAGCTTTTAATGCAGTTCAGATCGATGCCCACTCCTTCTTTAATCGGGTGATATCGCTGCTCTGACTTCCAGGGCGTAGATGCAGCAGGAAGCAGCACTCAGGTGTCTTTGCTAACGCCTGTGTGAGGATTTAATACCAGAGAGACGCATATCGACTTTTACAGCTAAATGTTATTACCACACAAATGTTAATGTTACATTATCATCCTGAAAGGAGGCATGACAACAGAGGACCGAGCATAGAGCCCTGCGGTACGCCTCGGCCGAGACGAAACACTGAGGAGGTCAGATTACTCAGCGATGGAACAAATCATGCTTTATTCCCAGCGGAACATAATCATCATATCGGTCGATGAAGCTGAGGCATTTTATATTTCAGGGAAAATATGAGCTCATTGTGTAAAAAAGCTGGAAAAGTAAAGATGGAAAGATGTTCACCAGTCGGAGGCAAACTGGGTCTAAAAACAATGAGACACTTATGGAAAAATGATCCGCAACATAAAATTGCAAAGACTTTGAAGATCCCACAATCTGCAGTGTAAATAAAAATGAGAGAATAAGAAGGAATCTCTGTACGCAGGGGACAGGGATGAAGATCACGCCAGATGCTGGTGATGTTATGTATAAAAACCAGACATGATTCTCTACTGGAAACCAATGCATGGAGTCAGGAAAACTTCCAGAAATCTGTCTGTGAACTCAGTTCAGCCTGAAAGATGTGTCCGATCACATGAGCTGAAATCTTCAATCGTAGAGCTTCTTTTCCGTCACATACTGTGTCAAAGATCATTAGTTGTGGAGATGCTTCACTCCTCTGTCTGTGTGAGTCGTTTCCATGAATGAAACTGTGTAGTGAAAGCAATAATTGATGTCTAAAGACTGATATCTCAGTGGAATAGTGTGGAATTTCACACAGGGAGATGGGAGTTTTTTGCACTTATGGTGAAATTTTGACATTTGTTTTATAGTTACAGGTTTATGTTTGTACCCCAGTTTCCCCAAGATCCTAAATAACATTTTGACAGTGTGAACTAAGTTGTTTATTGCAGTTCTCAGGGCCTTTTCAGTAGATGTTTGAGAAACGTTTAGTTTTTTCATCTCTCTTTATGATTCTCTAACTTTTATTTCATTCATGTGACACCAGTGCATCATGAATATTATGAAAGAAAGATGTATATTACTTGATTGTGCATCATAAGATGACTGTTTTATCAGCAAGAATACAAAAGATGTACCAGCAAACCCTGAAAATGCGACTCTGAAGGGTTAAAGATGGATGGAAATGGGAAGTTCGTGCAGCATGGATGGCCTGTCCTGCAGAGTAAAGAGCAGAGGGAGCATCCAATCAGCTTCCACATCTGTACATGGAGCTGTTAGAGCAACATCTGCTCCATCAGACATCGTCTCTATCTGTTCCCCACTGGTTCAGGAATCTTTTGCATCATGTGACCCACATCTGACCTCACAGTTTTTGTCATTTAATGAGTATTTGTTTCTTTATGGCGTTTCGTATCAAACTGCACATTTACCATGCATCCAACCCCAGCCTCCCCCGGAGTAAAACCCAGATAAAATCCACCTTTTGTTCTGGCTCAGCTGGTGCCAGCTGCCTTTGTTTTGTGGGGGATTATGTAACTGGGAGCAGCAGATATGATAAGGACGGACATTAACAAATGCAGGTTGAAGATTAAACCAGTCTTTAGGATACACGTGTTATGATCAGGGGTTCATAAACTATACGTTTCTGAGCTTGTGGAGTCGTGGCTGAATGATTGTGTTAGGCTGTGTTATGATGGAGAACGTTTCTGTGGCATTAAAGGAAATAAAAGCAGGCAGCAGCTGTTCCTGTGTGCGCATGTGAAGAGGTGTATGTGGCTGAGGCAAGTCTGCCACCTAGTGAGCATTTAGCTGCATTACATCCTCCATAAAACCTTCAAATACAGTCCATGAGGGATGGAACTCATACATGTGATCAATAACAATCTAAATCTCTTCTTTAAAGTGAGGGCTCTTATTTTGGAATGACAGGAAGGAGACCATCATGACATCTGTACACTCCCCCATGTATATTATCTCTATGTAAACAATTGTTAATGTTTTGTGGTGAACTTGATCAAAGAGACAGCTTTGTTCTGTTTTTTTAATTCATTGTTGTCAGTTCTCATTTATTCCTTATCTTGTCTGTTTTTTGTTAGTTTTTCACCCTCTCTTGTTTATTCTGTTCTTTCTGAAGTGCTGGCTTGCCTTGTCTTTCTTATATTGATAAACTGGGATTTCAATCTGTAATTAGAAGTCAGAGAAAAAAAGTTTAAAAAAAATAAGTTAATGAATATTTAGAAAGTTGGGTGAATCTGTGATTAATCCCTTTATTATTATTATTATGGTGGGGTGGATGCCACGCTGTAATAACATCCCTGTAGTGTCCCCTAAAAAGACATTTAAAATCTAAGAGGTCTTAGGCTTACACAAAGCCAAAGAAGTGCATTTACTCCTTTATTTCTTTTTTAAAATAAACGTTATTTGTAGTTTTTGAGCAGGAATTTAAAGATAAGAAGCATAAAAAGTAAACAGGGCAGATGCAGGATGAACCCCTCTGGTTTTTATCAAAATAAATGATGTGGAGCTGCCCTAAAAGCTGTGTTGTTATCATAGACTTTACTACTTTACTTAAAATGCACCAAATTTAAAACAAAAAGGTTATTTTCAAATTTAACAAATCAAAGTTAATTTAAAAACCAAACTTATTTTCTAAATTTACTATGATGATGTCAGACAGGAAGTATTTATTTACATAAAGTTACTCTGATGACAGTGAAAAAGTAAAAATGCGTACCCTTCGCTCATTCCACCATCCATGATGAATAAACTGAATTTCTACTCACCAGTTAACCCAGCATGCATGAAACCAGGCTCCATGTGACAGAATCTGGTCTTTGCCTCAGCCAGTCAGATGAGGGCAAAGCGGAAACTGGTCCCAGTGGCTGGAAAAGCTCCACAACAGTATGGATCAGATCCAAGGATTCAGGCTGCTGGTGGGTTATCTTGTCCCACTTTTGGCTTCTGTTCTCGTTTTAATAACACGGACACAAGTTTTCACTCAACATTTATTGGTTGTTTACATCAATTTTACAGCATATTACCATTTTCATACATGAATAAGACCAACACCCACAGTACTGGATATCAAAAGTAAAAGGATGAAAGTACAGAAAAGAGAAATCAGACCACCAGGAATCAGTATTTCAGCATGGAAACGTCCTACATGATCACTGCCACCAGACGACAGATACAGTACAAAAGATCCATAGATTAAGGCTGTAATCGATCACAGAATTGAGGACGAACAGTGTGACGGAAATCAGAGACACGCAAAATTGCACTTTTATTTAAATCGCGGTAAAACTTTAAAGAGAGAAAAAAAAAAGTTTCTCCTGACAGTGATTTCAGAGCAAAATCCTGGATGAAAACTGAGAAGAGAAATATGAAAAATATGGAAACGTGTGAATGTAACACGACGTCCAAAGTGTTTATCCAAAGCATTTTGATACTCCTCAGCTGATTGGATGTTTAAAAACCGCTGTAATGCTGCGTGAAACCTAAACAACATGTCGGATGCTGAAACATAAAGCTCTGAGCTCATTTATACCTGACGGCAGCGCGTTGGAAAACAGGTTAGTAAGATAACCGGCTATAAAAGATGTAAAGATGGACGGAGGTTCGCCAATCTGGGACAGAAACCAGTGATAACGTCAAAAGATTCAGAGAAAGGGAAGGAATCTCTGTATGCCGGGGCAAAAACGAAGCTCTGAGCTCGTGACCGTTACTTCACGGCGTGACATGTTTCTGTTGGGAATAAAACATGGGCTCGTATCCCGGAGCGTCCCGGCTCGTTGGGAACCAGTTGGAGTTGGATTCTCAGTCCTGTGATCCGCCATTACAGCTTTGTTAAGAGTGTCGCTTTATTTTAATCTATGACCACAACGGCACTTTGATGGTTGATCACATGACCACTGGGGGGGACACAAGTAAGGCACAAGCATGCACACACACACGCACACATATTGCTGCAGTCACAATATAAATCAATTTTTTCTGCCCTTAACGTTGAAGGAGAAACCGGTTGGAGCTGGTTTATTTTACATCTTTTTAATATTAATTATATTTTAAACAATAAAAACCTGATAATCACACACAAACTCCGCTGACAGGGATCGCTTTGTTTTATTTACTCATCTTTTGTAAAATAGAAGTTTGACGTAGGTCTACGTCTTTTGAGACCGAGTCAGTGTGAACACAAACACACACACCGTTTACACACCATATACACACCAACCTCACAGTCACAACATCTGAGAATATTTTCTTGTTTTTGCTCCGTTCAAACTAAAATTTTAAAGTTTTCTGCTTTTTTTTCATACAACGGCAACATTACAACACAAATATTTATCCACAGGAAGTAACACGGCTGCTCACTGGGGTAAATTAAACATTATCGTATAAAAACGCCTCCGAGATGCTGCTTTCAGGGAAATCTGGAAATAAAAACGGAGGAGCTCGTCGGAGATGGAAGCAGAGTATTTAACACTTCGGAAACAACGAGACGTGCAAAAGGAAAAGGAAACGTAGCGGGAAGATTGACACCGACAGAAGTAGTGTTAACAAGCAGGAGACCGGGCCGAAGCCCCGGTCCTGGACCAGAATAAAGCCAGACCCGTCTGAGCCTCGTGCACATGTGTCCCACATGGCGGCTGAAGCAAATACTGGAGAGCGAGTTAAACACGCTGCAGACGTATAAATGCTGCTACCAGCAGGTGTTTTACCGCCTCGCACTGCATCAGCTGAGCCGCAAAGAACTTGGACAAACTCCATTAGTGGCACATGACTGATAAAATATATAAATGTGTGTATATAAGGCAAAAAAAGATTAAAACGTGAGCTTTGTGCCGCAATGAGACAAAACAACTGAAACTACGTCACACGTGAATAAAGCTGCAGCTACAGACGGCGGCTAACAGGAGCGACTTGGTACCTGCATCCGTAGCTTCACCTACACCTCCAGCATGTCAGATTGTCCACACGACTATGTTCACGAGTTCACCTGAGTCACCACCTCACCTCTCTGCTCGCATCCCGCAGACATTTGGGACGTTTGTTTGGCACGAAATCTAAAAAACACCAGAACAGAAAAGCAGAAACAGGGACGACATCGGGAAGGAAGCGAGGAAAGGAAGGGAGGGAAGGAAGGGAAGGAAGGAAGGAGCTGTAGTGTTTAACCCTTCATTCACGTCTGTAGAGGAGAGCCGACCAATCAGAGAACGGGATGGAAGATTCTGTGCGAAACTGAGCGATATGAAATTAAATCAGGAATAAAACAGAAACCAGTCAGACTGGAAGCACCAGTCCGGGTAACAAACTGGGAACCAGCTGCTGCTGTTGTGCCACCAGTATAGAGGACGGAGACCCTCCTGGAATTTAATGTTGATCCCAACAGGGGAGAGAAAAGTTGGACAGAGGAGCAGACGGATGCTGGTCCCGATGGGTGGAGGTGAGTTTAATCTGGGGGGGGGGTGATGATGGGGGGAGTTTAGGGGAAAACCAGTTGCTGCTGGTCCAGCAGGGTCCGGGTGAAGTTGTTGATGGGTCCGATGGCGCTGAGCGACATGGCGTTGTCGCGGCCCCACAGCAGGTTGGGGCCGAACACCACGGCCAGGTTGCTGTTGGTCATCTTGTTCACGTCGCTGTTCGCCGACACCTGCAGACAAAACGCCCGGTAACCACGGCAACCACGGCGGGGGCTGGGGGCGGGGTCAACGGGACGTACCTTGGCCAGAAAGGTGATCAGGTATCGCAGCGATACGTAGTTCTCCTCCGGCAGAGACTCCACCAGGGTCTTCATCACTTCCACCTGGTTGTCATTGGATACGGCTGCAGGAGGAAACACAAAAAAAATCTGTTTTTCAGGAAAAGAGACGGTTTGTTGGAACGTCCGGCTCCTCTCGGCCCCCACGAACAACAAGCAGCAGCTCAGCTCACGAAGCGTTTAGTCTAATTATAATGTAGAGCTCCGTGCGACAGCATGCGAGTCATTGTGAGTTAACTTGGGGAAATGTTAAGAAGCCCACATAGACTAAGACTGATTTATTTATTTCTCATTGGGCCGCCACCTTAAAGTGGTGGAGGGGTTTGTGTGTTCCTTACTTTGGGGCAAGGAATCAGACTAAGAGCGGCCTGAAGACCCACTATGTCGAAGAAATCAGGTCCCGTGTTTCCCCTCCTGGAGCCAGGCCTGGGGGGGGGGGGCAGAGGCTTTAGCTCATGGGGCCTGGTCGGGCTCAGCCCGAAGTTATAACATGGACCCCCCTTCCTGTGGACCCACCGTCCACGGAAAGGGCCTTAGGGGTCGGCTGTGTTGAACTGGGCGGCAGCCGAAGGCGGGGACCCTGGCTGTCCGATCCGCGGCTGCAGAGGCTGGCTCTTGGGACGTGGAACGTCACCTCTCTGGGGGGGAAGGAGCCTGAGTTGGTGTGCGAGGTTGAGCGGTTCCGGCTAGATATAGTCGGACTCACCTCGACGCACGGCTTGGGCTCTGGAACCCGAGACCTT
>JBBBVT010000026.1:2447500-2461816 GCA_037177035.1 Craterocephalus eyresii | reverse complement strand
TGCATGGGAGGATGGTGTGTGTGTGGAAGGATGGATGGTGGGAGGATGGTGTGTGTGTGGAAGGATGGATGGCAGGAAGCTGTAGAGTTTGATGTATGATACGCGCATGCTGTGTGAAAATTGCCATTAAAAAAGGTAGAAACTAATACTGATAATTTCCGATATTACATTTTAATGTAAATATCGGCCGATAGTGTCAGCCATATCTGGTTGGAATCAATCACTTTAATGGAAATAATGGTTTTTCCTCATCTGACAGGAAAACGTTTCTCCAGCCGTCATCGCCAGAATGTATGAGGAAGAATTTAAGAAGGATATGTTGTCATTAAAGGTGCGTTTAGTGAGAATTACTGTACTTTTTGTTAACCAAATGTAGGAAAATGTCATGTTTTTACATTCCCTCCTTGTTTTTAGGTGATTCCTCCTGCTGTGTATCTGAGAGTCACTGAGAATGTTCATCATATTGTCGCCTTTATCGAAGGGATCATCAGAAATGGACATGCTTATGCCACAAAAGAAGGTGAATAATGAAAAAACCTGGAGATTGTCCCTGCTGTCATGACTTCACAGCGCCTAAGGTCACGTGTGTGAATCTGTTGCAGGCGACGTATATTTTGACGTCCAGTCGATTGGCGACAGCTATGGGAAGTTAGTTGGAGCCGTGGGTTCTCAGGGAGAGCCTGGTGAGGGATTTTATCCAAGTTTCAGCACCGCTTTGAGATTCCTGGCATTGAACAAACGTCTCCATGGTTTTCTAGGAAGCTCCAGTAAACGAGACTCCAGGGACTTTGCTCTGTGGAAGCGGTCCAAACCTCAGGAACCTTCCTGGGACTCTCCGTGGGGCAAAGGAAGGCCTGGCTGGCATATCGAATGCTCCACTGCTGCAAGGTATACATTTATTTACATAGCTCTAATCAGTCCCAGTCATCGTCCAGTTTTTAAAAATCCACATTATTTTAATGTGTGATAGATTTGTTCAGGAGAATTACAAAGCTACGGAAACCAAATCTGCTCTCAGATTCAACCCTCTATCCTGAGCCGTACAGTGCGCCGGCAAAGTGCCAGATATCATAACAACCGTTCATTTAGGACCTAATTTGCTTGGTATGTTAATAGATGTATGACTGGATATTGGGAGGTCACAAATTCTCCACCTTGATGAAATTAAGTACATCATCACAAAGACAAGAGCTGCATATATAACCTGCATATATAATGTATGCATAATATATGGAAATGTATCTGTGAGGCTTTCAGATCCGATTGAGCAAAGAAATTAAATTCTTGAAGTTAAAAACACAGAGTAGTTTTTCTGCACTCTTGTGCATCTGTTCTGCATCAATGCTTTCGTAAAGACGGTGTCCATCCCCTCCCAATGTGTGGATTGATAGCACAGAATTGTCAAACTGCTCTTTTGTTTATGTGATTTAGTTTAGTTTGGTTTAGTTTATTGAAGGATCCCCATTAGTTATAGCCATGCTGCAGCTGTTCTTCCTGGGGTCCCGAAATATGTATATAACAAAAAAGCCTGTTACGATCTTAATGTATTGATATATTTCTATAACATAGCTGCACCTGAGCGCTATGGGAGCAGCTCTATTCTGAATATGTAGTTTATTTCTATTTTCACCGGTGGCATCCGACCACAATAGTATATTTATGTTAATATTGGTGCTCTCATTGCATGATTCATAATATTTGAAATTAAAAACTTGCATGTGGGGGTGTCTTTCAGCGGCGTGTTTGGGAGTCAGCTGGATATTCACTCCGGTGGGATCGACCTGGCCTTTCCTCACCATGAGAACGAGATCGCTCAGAGTGAAGCGTACCATCGCTGCTCGCAGTGGGGAAACTACTTCCTGCACTCAGGTGAATCCTGAAGGCCTCATAGAGCCCAGCAGGGATGCACAACTTCTGATTTCACATCATTAACAAGTCCACACTCGTGCAGAAGCACCTCTCATTTTCTGTGTTTGAAAAGAAACCAAAATATAAATGAAAATACTCATTTATTTCTATTTATTCACAGTTAAAATGAACCCAATTAAACACATTTAACTTGCTCCTGTGTGAAAGAGCTGTGAATCTCTAGTGAAACATTTACATTCTCTGTTAACCCGACTGTTTACATTGTTTCAGGTCACTTACATCTGAAGGGCAGCACAGAGAAAATGTCTAAATCTTTAAAGAACTACATCACCATCAAGGTAAAGTCTATTTATTTAATCAACAAGTTTATGTGCACTTTTACTAATCTACACATTCAGCTGAACTTCTTGTGAGATAACAGTCATAGATTGTTGCAGTTTCAGAGTTTCCAGCTCTGCTGACATCGTCTCATTGGTCTTTTTAATCTGGAGAGAAAACTGATTTAGGATCAAATGTGTGAGAAATTTCATGAAAAACATGAAAAACACCAGATAAGCAGTTAAAATACAAATATATTAACACAGAAAAAAATCTGTAAAAATTGCACAAATGTTCACGATTTGCACGATGGGATAATTTATACTATATATATATATATATATACATACATACATATATACATACATACATATGTGTGTGTACATGATTTCTTAAAATTATTTAAAAGAAATTATTAATATATATTACTACTGAATTTCCCCCTGGAATGAATAAAGTATTTTTCATTTATACATTGATTTTCAGGTTCAAATAATTGTGCGAGCATTTCCTAACGGATCAGATTACTTTTGTGCTCAGACAAATTTGTGTGTTTTTAAGTACAAGTGCACACCAACAAGCTGATCAGTTTGCATCAGGTGATAGGTGCACACATATTACAGACAAATTATGACACCAGTGAGGGCGAAGGCAACTTTTTGTGTGTAAAAAATGTTCTTGCAGTCTGTAATTTGTGTATGCGTTATTTTATGAGTTCAAATCATTTTTTATGTTGATTAGAAAAACAGCTAAATTAAAGAACTAAAACATATTAATCTGACTAATCAGTGTAAGAATAAATGATAAATCTGATTAAGAGAAATTGGTTTTAGCCTCCAGCTGATCTGATTGGTTGAAGTTTGTCTGTGACCTGATTGGCACAAGCTCAGCCAATCACACGCCCCGTATTTATTAGTTACCTGTTCCATATAAACTTGTCGTGCTGCATCTTTGTGTTTTTCCTCCTGCAGGATTTCCTCCAGTCTTACTCTGCTGCAGAATTCCGGATGTTTTGTCTTCTGACTAAATACCGATCAGGTTGGTTAAATAAAGTTTTCCTCTCCTGTCTGATCCCGTCTGATCTGGGTCTTCCTCCCCGTCCCTGCAGCCGTGGATTACAGCGCCGGCAGCATGGCGGAGGCCCGCTCCTCTCTGGAAACGCTGCGTACCTTCGTGCATGCGGCTCAGGCCTACATGGCGGGCCGGCTGCAGTGTTCGCCCGTGCAGGAGGACGTCCTGTGGGAAAGGTAGCGACGTTCCCGTTTCCTTCCCGTTTCCTCCAGCCGGACTTCTCACACGTTTCCCTGCATCTCCAGGCTGGCCGAGGCCAAGTCCAGCGTGATGAGAGCTCTGGCAGACGACTTCGACACGCCGCGAGCCGTCGCCGCTCTGATGGACCTGGTTTACCACGGGAACTGCCAGCTCCAGCCGGTTTCCACGGTAACTATGATGCGAGGGTTTCGTTGACGCAGCCGGGAAACATCCGGGACGAGCAGGAGTGATGTTGTTGTGTCTGTGTCGAGCCTGAGGCGGCGGAGCGGAGCCCCGCGGTGTTGGGAGCGATGCTGAGCTACATCAGAGACGTGATGGAGGCGTTCGGAGTCGACCTGCTGCTCGCTCAGGTCAGGATCTTCTCCGATGCCTCCTCATCATCATCATCACAGGTTCTTAGTTCCCCTGCGTCTCGGTGCAGGAGGCGGACGCTCTGAGCGGCCCGGGGAATCTGCACGCCGTCGTGGATCAGCTGACCCGGTTCCGGAGCGAGGTGCGGGCGTTCGCGCTGGCCCGTCAGGACGGAGCGGGACTCCAGCCGGACCGGCTTCCTCTGCTCAGAGCCTGCGACTCGCTCCGGGCGGACCTGGCCCCGCTCGGCGTGCTGATTAAGGTACGACGGCGGGCTGCGCTGTCCGAGCGGAGAACGGGTTCGGACTGATCGGGTCTCCCTCTGATTGCAGGACCGAGGAGCTTCGTCCACGTGGGAGATAAAAGCGCCGCAGAGGGACAAAGACCGGGGCGCGTGAAGCTCTGCGTCTCGATTAGACTTTTTTAATTTCCTAAATCACGACGTGCAATAAAGTTATTTTCATCCTCATTTGTGGGATTTTATGGTTTTATTCAGTATTTTTTCTGAAATTAAAAAGCAGTCCAGTGTAAAGTTGGGTGGTCAGGCGGCGCTGCGGCTCTCGGGCGTGAGGTTGATCAGAGAGTTGCTGGCCTGGGCCAGCTCCGTGATGGAAACCCGGCCTCTCTGCCGGATGAACCGCGCCACAGACTCCAGTTCGTCCGGAGTGATGGAGATGAACTTCCCTCTGTCGTCGATCACACCTGCAGCAGGACATAAAGTCGGATCAGAGTTCCTCCTAACCACATGGAAAACTTGCAGCGAACCCATCATGTTTAACGATTTAAGCTTTGCACGTCTTAAAACACAACATATCCAGAAAATATGAGGATTTCTTTTAAATCATGGAAATAAACCTGCTTTATTCTTCGTTACGTTATTTGGATGTGAAATGTTGAAAGTGTTTAAAGTATTGCCACTGTTATAGAGGCAACCAAAATAATTATTTTTAATAAATTATTTGCTTGATTACTTTCAAAGCTGCGTCTAAGTGACAAAGACATGTTAAACTCTGCAAGGTTAGCAACATTTAATTATTTTTGGTGAAAATAAGTTTTCTTTTAGCTAATGAAACGATTCCTCAGAGCTCATATAAAAGGAATGAAGCTAATCGGCACCTTTTGTTATTAAAAGAGGATTGCATGTGAACAGAGATCAGTTTGAATCAACAATCGATACAGAACTGAATCGTGAGCTGTGAGATTCACATCCCTACTATTATATTATTAACAGGGATTCTTAACATTTTTCTTATTATTGTCCAAAGGAAAAGAAAAATACCAGGACAGGTTTTTCTCTTAGTGTCCCTGTAAAGAGTGAAAACATTGACATTTAGCAGAGAATAAAAAACAATATGTGTTTTATTTCAGCCGGGGATCCCTCTGCTTTCACACCAAACAGATAAAATCATTTCTCTCTTAGGAAACCAGAGCTTCTCATCGGCCCTGGTTTAAAAACCACACAACCAGCCTAATTTCCATTTCCACAAACAAACCGTTTACAAAACTTCCTGCTCTGTAAAGTAATTTGGTCCAGATCTGAAAGTCTTAAACGTTGCAGTTTTTTAGCAGGACCTGGGGGGTAAAATCCAGGAAGGAGGTCTAACAGCCTGAGCTCAAGGCTGCTGCATTTTAACCTGCCGTATTGTTCCAAAACCTCATCTATGAAGAAACTTTCACAGCTCGGTTTGTCGAGCCACAGTGTTCACGTCCTGCAGACCTATGAAAGCATCACCCACTGAGCCCCGAAATAACAATATGACCAAAAAAGCATCCGACGCTGCAGCCGGGAGGAGTCAGGGCGTACGGAGGTTATAAGCTGCTCTGTTATCTGGCCTCAATAGTGACAATATTTCTTAAATAACCAGATGTAACCTGTCTGCCCCCGAGCTTAAAGCAACAGCCTTCTCCAGACGGGGAAGAATTTATCTGCAGCTTAGAAAAAATACTAATTATGTCTCTATAGGCTCACCACAAATGATAAACGATAAAGTTTATCTCAGAGCCAATAGATGGAGGCCGGAGGGATGGAAGACAGGACGAGTACAGCAACCCCTCAGCCAAGCGGAGGAGTCCCAGTGAGCGTCTACTGGGACAGCGGGGGATGAGGGGAGTCCTGGGGTTACGATGACTGGAAAGTTTCCACTAAGCGTTTAGCATGCAGACCTGCTTAAACAAGATAAATGAACAAAGACGTCGGCTAAAATGTTTGTGACTGAAGTAACAAAGTGTTTTTCTTTACAGCCAAAACCACGGAGGTCACGGGGTAAAAGCTGAATAAAAAAGCTGAAAACGGAGCCTGTTCGTTTGATTTAATGCTCCTGCTCTAACTCATCTCAGAAAACCACAGATTACACATAAGTCTGGTTATCGTAAACGGCTAAAGACCGATGACCGTGGGAAATTTTAATCAAAAAATCAAATATCGGGATTTTTTTATTTCACAATTTAAAAACTGACATTTTTTTTTGTAAATTAATTAATTTAATTTTTTTATTTCTCTTTTTTATTCGGGCATTATAGCAGCAGAGTGTTGGTCTGGCTGCTGTGTTGTTTTTACCTAACTGAAATTAAGAAGAAAAAAAGCTATTATTACATTTTTTGTTTTTCTCCACAAAATCTACAATATGGAAGAATCACAAGAATCGCGATTTAAATCAAACTAGCACCTAAAGAAACATTAAGGAATCGATTCAGGAGAAAAGCACAACTTCCCAGTTAACCCGCTGTGTGGGACACCCCCGGTCTACTGTGGACAAAATCGCCCCCAAAAGCAGCGGAATGGCCCTTTATGCAGAAAGCAAATCCGAAGCCGACTTCATCACCATGATTCAGCCATGAAACATTTTCCGTCCCTGCTCAGCGCTTCCATTTCCCTGTAATTATGTTCGGGAATGATTTGCTGTGGAGCAGGTCTACACCTAATCCTTTCATTAAAAAAAAACACTGAAGTTATCTCCTACCTGGTCGTGTTTTTACGTGGACAGACACAGATAGCTGCGGTTCAATAAACAAACCTACAGCACAGCTGATAGAACAGACACGATAACAACGCAGGACCCGTTCATGTTCCTCAGGTTTTACCCCACAAACGTACGAATAACAAGTTTAAGGACAACATTCATGTAAAAAGCTCGTTCTGTGGTTTGCATCCTCAAACTGTTGCACATTTGTTTTGGTTATGTGTGAATTCACCTGTAAAGACGTTAAATCATTTGTGGTTAATGATATTTCCTCTGATATCTCCCTGCACTGCAAAGATGCCATTCCTGCTTATTTCAGTGACTGTGGGAAAAACATTGATGCATTCTCCCTGATAAAACTAAATTACTTTTTTTCCAAGTTTCACACACAAATGCAAATGGACAACTATTAAACCACGTTTTCTGGTGCTAAAAACTGAATAAAACATATTTCAACTCTCCTTTATATGCAAAACAATAAAGATGTTAAAACGGTTGGTTTGATTTATTTATTTCAATAATAATCTCGTGTTTATTTATTTTACATTTTCTTTTTCCCCATTTGTATTTCTTTGTTTGTACAATTTTAATCGGTCTTTTTGTTGCATTTATTTCTCCTTTTTGTCCTCTGTTCTTTTGATTAAAGACTCTCTGAGTCATATGTGTATTTTTTTTTGTAACTAAAGTTGAATAAAAAAGAAAAGGCCTCCTGACCTGTGATGGTGCCTTCAGCCAGCAGCTCCTGCAGCCTGGTGATGGCGTCCTGCGTCCTTAACCCAAACTGAGACGCCAGGTCCTCCAGCAGAACCACCTTGGAGCTCTGCAGACGGAGAGCGTCGTTACAGCCAGAGTCAGACACATGATGGCCGTTCACGCAGCAGACGCCGTCTTACCTCGATGTACGAGATGAAATCTTGCAGGAGGCTGCGCGACTGAGCGAAAAAACACAAACAATTATCAGTTTGAAACGAGAACACACAGATTAGTACAGAGACGCCGTGAGGGTCTGACCTGGTCCTCAGACAGCTGCTCCGCCTCGCCCTGGTCCTCGATGACAAACGACGCCTTGAGCTTTAAATACTCCTCTTCCTCTCGCCGCTCCTGCTCCTCTTTGGCTCGCCGCTCGTCCTCCTCCTGATTGGACGGCAGCAAAGTCTCAGCATCGTCCTCACATGAACAGGAACGGATGCAGACGAGCGTGTGTGCTGCACCTGTTTCTGCTCCAGCAGTCGCTCCTTCTCCTCGGCCTGACGCTTCTCCTGCTCCCGGAGCTCCTGCATCCTCTTCCTCTCCTCTCGCTCCTCCATCTCGGCCTGAAGTTAAGCAGATTCAGTCACAAATGCAGCGACATACAACCTCCTGTGGGTGTTTATCCTGCCGCATGTCTGGCTAACCTCTCTCTGGGCTTTCTTGGCCTGTTTCTCCTCCAACTTTCTCTGTTTTTTGGCTCCAATTTTGGCAGTCGGCTGGAAGTTCAGCTGCTCCTCGTCCTCCTCATCCTCCACCACAGGCTCTTCCTCTGGAATCCATTTAATCACAGATGTAATAATCTTAACATTAATGCAGGTAATTAAGTTGTTTACCTCTCTCTGCCCTTTCTTCTCTCTGGGGTCTCCTGTTGGCCATCACGTTGGCCAGGTTCCTCCTCCTCCGCGGCATCCCGGCCCCCCGCTCCTCTGCTGCCCGCGCAGGGGGCCCCGCTGCCCGGATAACATCCCCCCGATGATCCTCATCAGCTGAAGAAAACAACACGTATATAAATCAATCATAGAGAGTTTTAAATCAGATTTTATGCGACAGTCAAGACAGTTGAGAATTTTGTCCAAAGCGGCACCCGTAGTGTTATGAACACCGCTTACGTAGCTTTAAAATAATAAGAAATATCAGCTGTTTTTATAAATATTAAGTAATCGGTTGGACAATAGTAGTATTTAAAAAGCTAAATGTGTGAACCGTATCTATATAAGTACTAAACACTAAGTTAATATTAGCAACACGCTAATATTAGCTAAGATTAGCTGGCTACTTACCGTTCCGAACATTCCGCTGAATCTTCACCGCAAACAAAATAAGAACGAGGAGGATAGTAGCAGCTATAACATACAAAACTATATCCATGTTTTCCTCTTCTTTTAATTTACTAAATGTACAAGTACCAAATCTGTCATCTGTCAACTCATTACAAAATGCCGTGCAACAGCGCTACAGTTCTTCTTCGTTGGTTTTCCCGGTGGTGAGCCGCATACAATGTTTTGATTTATTGTCGCCATCTAGTGGTATGAAATGTGTGCAACAGCTATCTGGTGACACCTGATCATGCCTTATGTTACATCTTACAAAGAAAGAAAGGCGTACACACCAAAACGACATTCTTTTTCTTGGAACAATAATGATATAGATAATTGTTTCTTAACAAGTGATCAAGATGACAATTAATTATATAGTAACAATAGTTATGCTGAACAGTGTGAGCGATATCTGTAGAAGGTTTATTTCCACAAATTATTTTAAATAAAATGATTAAAATAAGTGAAAACCACATGGTACCCTTTCCATCACTATTTTAAAGTCTGAATAAAAGCTGATTACCTCTTCAGCATCCCTTTTTCTTTGCTTCTCTTACTTTTTTTAGATGATCATCATCCCCGATGCTTGAAATGAAGTTTCTCATTTCCCGTTAGGCCTGAATGGGCTGACTTCCCAGTGAACCCAACTGACACATAACCTTGATTGATACTGCTAGAATAAACTGATCGAGATATTGATCAATTTGAAGTTCCTAGAATTAGAACAATAAGACATTAAAAGCTGTTCTAATAGCTGCCAGCATCTCCACTGGAACAGTTTCATGTGTGTCTTTTTCTTTTATTCTTGTCTTTTCATATATATGCTGAAACATTTCTCTCTCATATGAGAGCGATACGATATAAAATATTCTACAAAGGTTTGATGAAAAATTCCCTTGAACCTGAAGCCCCCCTGCTGCATCCACAGCTGCAGTCTGAGCCGCTGACTCAGCAGACCGCCGCAGCTCTCCGCTGCTCAGGAACCTGATGAGAGTTTAACGACGACCGAGGCATCATTAGCTGCTCCTCTGCATATGGTTCGGGGGCGTCGGAGACAATTCGACAGGTAAAATGATGCAACTTCTCCCATTCTTCACTACCTGCTGATTAATTGGAATCCTAAATGAAATATCAGACCCCCAACCTTTCCACTGATGGATGACCACCTTTCCATCTGAGCAGGAGGCATCCAGCCGGGCTGGGAGGAAAAGTTGAACCTGTAGACTTGCTGGGGAGAGTTATGAGGTTCATGCTGCAGGGACTTTAACATGGAGGCAAAGATTTATACCACTGAAGGAGGTAATTCATCCAAATGATGTAAACAAGGCCCATAAAAAAGCTAAATGTTTAGTTTGAACTCTCAGGATGGAAAAGCAACTTTACCCAGATGATGTTAGGAGTCTCCCATAGTGCCAGCAGATCTCATATAAATAAAAGATATAAGGCTGATTAGCTTCTTGTTTGTATTATATTTAGCTCTGAGGACAAAAAACACCAGTATTTCAGACGTGACCTGTTTATAACATTGCTGAAGCTGACACTAAAACACAAAGTACTTTTACAGTGAAAAATAATTTAACCAAGACACAAATGTTAGTTTTGTATTAACCAGAGCAGAGCTGAACTTTATACATGGGGAGGCCAGAGGTGGGCCATCTCGCTACTAAGAAAGGAAATGACTGATCCTCTCTCTAACACCGGTATAATAACTGTGGTCACATTGGACAGACATGAGAAATAAAACATCTTTCTATCAATAATTTGATCATCAATAAGTTCAGAAAAAGGTCCAAAGAGAGGTCAGCTGGTTGTTTTTGGGTGCAGTATGTGATGCTTGATGGTTAGGGGGATCAGTCTGGGTTTACTGTCTGTTGGCAGCGATGGACTGGGTCCTGGTGTGGCCAGTACACGTTGGGAGCTGATACTGGGGCTGATGGTTTGCCTCAGCCTGATCTCTGTCCCTTCTCTTTACAAAAACGTCAGAAATATTTCCCTTTTCCCTCATTCTTCTCTTCTTTTACAAATAACACTGACTAGAGACTAGATTGTCCACATTTTCCTGCCATAGCTTGCTTAACACATGGCCTTGCAAGCATATATTAATTTGACAACATAAACACCATCAATATTTTGCTGTTTTTTAACCATCGGTACAGAAATGTTTTACATAGCAAAAACTAATTGAAGGGATCTAAGAATATAACGGCCTGCAGGAAAAATTAAGAAGTGAATAAAATGGAAATACATTATTGATTTCTGAATGAAATTTGTATTACCAGAAAATAAAAAAGAAAAAAGATATTTTAAAATGAATGAAAAGTGATAGGAATCATGATTACTGTAAATTGAATAATTGAGAATTTAAAAAGTAAAAATAAACCTGAAATATTGTGTCAAAGTTATTCTCTCTTTTATTAATTTGGTTGCTTTTATTGTTTAGATTTTTTATATTACAAAATTTGTTTGTTCTAGAAAGAAACTTTCTTAAGTCTGAGTTTAGAGACGTTTGTTCTCAGGCTGACGGCCCTGTTCTGAGCGAGGCCATTGTTCACGTTTGTAAAGACTTTTCTTTGTTTCTTTTACAAATAATAGAAGAAAGAGAAGCTTTTTCTTCTGGATTTTCTTAAGCGGATGAAAAAAGACCTGCTCTCATCTCCTGACAAGAGGTGGAATTAGAGTTTGGATTGCGGCATGACTGAATACTCCTGCAGATCTTTAACTTAATGACATTTAAAGATAATTACAGTCATCAGCTCCTCGGTCAGAGTGAAAAATGACCCCATCCTCCTGAAAGAAGCTAAAACTTCCAGCTGCAGGTGGAAGCTGGTCTTTTAGTCTGCTTTCACATGAGCCTCTGAGCTACGTGCGCCTTCGCTTCAGTGTCTGTAGATTTAAGGAAGGAAAACTCATTTGGAAACACTTTTTCTCCAAAGATGTGTTGCAAACAGTTTCAGTGTCGGCCCACGTAGCTGCTCTGCAGAGGTCAGAGTTTCATAATAAATCAAGTAGTTGTTATCTTATGCTATCAACACAACAAAATAATTAAGTGTTTTTGCATTTTTTTGTCAAAATAAAAGGTTTTCCAGATTGTGAAAGTCCCACAGGAATAAGATTTCCCGTCTGAAGGGTTGTTAAATCTGTAGTTGCATTTTTGTGTCATGTGAACACTTTGGTAAATTCCTGTTTTGAGTGACGGGGGAAAAGCCGTCATGATGCAATCAGCTCCAACTGACAGAAACAAGATGTACCAAACCTGAATCTGCTGCACCTCCATCCTTTATCTTCAGTCCCAAGACAAGGTGCAGAGAAAATTGTGACTTTATTTTTATCTCAGCTTTTTACTTGGCAAATAATAGTATAAGTTTCTGCCTTAAAAGTCTGTCTTCCTATGGCACACTAAGAAAGTTCACATTTCTTTCCAGCTGTTATAATATAATATATATGCTATGCCACAACACAACACAACACAACACATACAATCACATAAAAACTACAACAGTGATATTTCCCGTAATGGAATTATAAGCAGAATTAGCATAAATAAATAAATAAATAAATAAATAAAATATATAAATAAATAAATAAATAAATAAATCTACAGTCAACCGTGTGAAGACGTGTGAAAGAAAAAAAGTCTTTAAATTATTCATGGAGTTTTGAATTCAGGTGAAAACAACAGTGAAAGACATATATGACAGTAAGAACCTTATGTTTCATTGTTTTTTCTCTGAGCGCATCAATGTTAGCTGAGGAAAAGCAAACATGTCCTTCTCACACGGATCTGTGCTGCAGCTTCTGCTCACTGTGGCTCTTTACGGACGTTCATGTCGCCCCCGCCCTGATGCTACTGATTCTCCGACTTCAGACTTAAGTTAGGTTCATTCAGGTCAGATTCTCAAACACAAAGTCCATCATTTATTCAGACAGCGTTGGTCCGGTTTGCTGGGCTAGTCTGCACAGAAGTCCAGCATTAAAACAATCCAGACTGTGTAGGATTGCAAATGATCAGCTAATAACATGTATTTATTCAGTTTATTTCTGTCTCTAAGTTTGATTCAGTTTGCTGTAGATTTAGACAAATCATCATATGATCATTAGTCCGGTAAATCGGAGCTGTCCCAGTTTAAACAACCTGTGTTTCAACGCTCTTATTTCTGACTGTTTTATTGGCTCATGAAAGCCTCAGTGAAGTTCTCGGCCTCATATTTTGCTGTTGAGGTAAATTCTGTGTATGTTCCTCTTTTTAAAGCTCAGCTGGTATTTCCATGTTGTGGCAGTGGGCCGGCTCTGTGGGGGCTGAAACGTATAAAAGCAGACAGGAGGAAGACTTGTTAAAACTAGGGACACTCGCTTCAGATCATCCAAACACAACCAGGTAGAAACGCACAGCTGTTTATTCATTCTGTTTAAAGTTAGCAGTGTCAGGTTAAAAGCCAGAACTCGTTTTGGGTTCTTTTAATAACCTTTGAGCCCAGCCTTTATTCTGGATTGTAGACTCAATTTTAAACTGTCACCCAATATTATTAGAATGGAGAAATTGTATCAAATTTTAGGAACAGTTTTAATTCATTTCCCCCTTGTTTTTATCTAATGATTGGGGCCAGGCTTGATAATCGTGTTGAATTATAACCAATGCTCTATTTACATCTATGATCCATTAGGATGTACAGTAAAATACACTGATGTAATACTGGGAGAACATCTAGTATCATTATCAGCTCATGTTTTCCATGAAATGTCTCATTGTCTCAGTTTCAATATGTGACGTGTTGTTTATGTTCTACTGGGGGAAAAAATATGGTTTTATTAAATTTGCAAATCATCATTTTCTGTTCTGTATTTTCATTTTATGCAGCATCCCAACTTTTTGCAGTCTAATTTTAGCCAAACTATTCTTCATGAGCGTTGAGAGCCTAATTGTGGTTTGACTGCAGCAAATAGCTCGTATGAGGTTAGAGGGGGAAATTTGTCCAAGTGTTAGGAGTAAAATACGGAGGTGATGCATCCACCCTCTTAATGTCCTCTGCTAATATTCTAACATTAGCTGACAGGGACCTAATAAATGTGACATTTCTGAAGAAATTAAAACATCTGTCACTAAAATCTTAAGATAAATAATACTAATAATTAATAATGAACTAATAACAAACACAGGAAGTGATGATGTAACCTGCTTTTGTCTCTTCAGGGTAAAAGATGAAGGGAGCAGTGTTTGTTGTCCTCCTGTTGGCAGCTCTGTACCAAGGTATGTATAAAGTTAGTTTGAATGGAGAAATCCTTTATTTTGAAAGCATGTACTTATTGACAAAGAAGGATTAAAATAGTAATATAACAAATACTTAAGTCATAAAACTGTTCCTTGTTCAAACCTTGGTATATTGTGTTTATTTTACATTCCTGAAATATACCGTACCGTCCTCTTCCGCTTATCCGGGGTCGGGTCGCGGGGGCAGCAGCCTAAGCAGGGAAGCCCAGACTTC
>JBBBVT010000026.1:2376990-2390064 GCA_037177035.1 Craterocephalus eyresii | reverse complement strand
TACTGAACACATGTATTGTTTATGTTTGTGACTGAATAAATCAAATCAAATCAAAAAAAAAAAAAAAAATAGACAGAAGAAGGACTGATCATTTTATTTTTACTGTAGAAAATAAAGGAAAAAGTCTTGCCGCTGTTAGATGCGGTATTTGTGCCTGTAAATGCGGTATGTGCGGCCCTTTGACCAATATGGTGCATGAGAGCCTCTAGTGGTTAAGTCAATATATCACGTCACGTTGCCTTGCATCAATGCGAATGGCTGAGGTGGCATACGGACATTAGGAATGCGTGGCAGCCATGATGCCAACCCGTCGCCAGCAGCAAACACCCTGACCACAATAAGCAGACAATCCCTCAAAGGGAAATAGAAAATATTAATAATGACATTCAAACACCATTAGACCAAGACGACACCTAACATATGATACATTTTTGAGATGTTATCATTTTTTATCTTGTGGT
Organism: Craterocephalus eyresii; assembly: GCA_037177035.1. NCBI lineage: Eukaryota > Metazoa > Chordata > Actinopteri > Atheriniformes > Atherinidae > Craterocephalus > Craterocephalus eyresii. The sequence goes on along the minus strand of JBBBVT010000026.1, from coordinate 2,389,603 downwards.
ACAGCCAGCTGATTGCAGCTTTTCTTACTGAATATAGTATGAAATGTAGTAATTACCACAACATTCTGGTTACACGTCCTGCATTCATGATGTAACATAGTAGCGTGAACATTTTATGTGTTCTGCTAGTCCTGCTTTAAGTTTTCTTCCCCTGAAAACCTTTTCTGAGTTGTCTATATATTATAAATTGCAGAATTTTTAAGAAAATCTTTAATTTTCTGAATATTATCATTTTATAAAAGATAATTTATGATTATATAATATAAGCTGTTAGGAAGCCCACATAGAGTGCAAACAGATCATTCATGCTGAGTTGTTGAATTCCTAATATTGTAGTTGCTCTTATGCAGGTAGACTGCCATAGCTGTGATTTTTGAGCTTCCGTGAATGCATTGCCGGTGCAAAAGTGCATATCATGGAAAGTTTCATTGTCTGTTCCTTGACCGGTTTGAGTCGCCTTCTCCTGCATTATTCAGATAACTGGTCCAGAAAACCGCCTTGCAGAACTAAACTGTCCGTGTAAAACATCCATTCTGTGCTTGTTTCTGTTCTCTGCAGACAGATCAGCTGCAGCCAACACACAGAGAGAGAGTTTACAGAGTTTGTACCTTTTTCGGAGGGATTGATTTTAGGGAGCAAGGTGTTTGTTTGAGTGGCATTGCCCCCTCTTGCCCCTGCCTAAAGCCGGCCTCAGGCCTAAATAATTTTTGCTCCTCCTTTGCTTTTAGATCAGCACAGTTTCCAGATGGACCCTCCCATCAGAGCACATGTGGCCGGGTTACCACATGAGAGATCAGCCCAGAAAACAGAAACATGTAGATGAAACTGTGTTTTCAAACATGCAGACCATGACTTTAACTCCTACCGTGCATCTTCAGCATCTCGGTTCCCTGCAGCCGACTCTGCAGAAGCTGCAACATGGGAATAAATCACCATTTGGTAGATTAGTGGATGTTTACTGCATCATGGTGATTGGTCTGTAAAACTTTGCTGCTGTGCTCCTTTGTTTGCAGAATCCCTTGGCAGAGAGCCTCACGGCCAGATTTGAAGTTAAAATGCTGCGGGGCACTCTCTCTTTTTGTCTCCTGTGGCCTCCTTTCTCTCTGTTTATCTGCTGTGGCTCAGTGTGGAAATACTATTAAAGAGAAAACATCTCGTAATATTACTGATATGAGGAAGAACAGGCAGTGACTCTCAGTTCTACAGGACATCACAGTTGCTGCATCCATGATGAGAATCTCCCGTTCCACCACATCCCAAAGGTGGGATCATGGACTGAGATGTGGTGGCTGTGGAGGCCGTTGGAGTCCAGCGGATCATTGATCTGAGCTGTGTGACATGGAGCATCCCTTCCTCAATCTAATGCTCAGCTTGAACTTTACCATTACTACATGACTGGATGTGTCGGGTTGCTGCCATGTGATTGTCTGATTAGACAGAGTTTGAACCACGGGAAGCTTAACACCCAATGAGCTCCCCTAGAAACACATAACAAATAAAGTACAATAAAGTAATTTCTCACAAATTCATCATAGTCTAATTTAGTGCCTATGGATTCTATTATTATTGTGACCACTGAAGCCTGGCAGCGCTGCTACAAGTTAAGCTTCTCTCGGCACTGCGACAGACTGGCGACCTGTCCAGCGTATACCCCGCCTCTCGCCCGTTGATAGCTGGGATAGGCTCCAGCACACCCGCAACCCAATTCAGAAAATGGATGGATGTTAAATACAAGCCAAATGAGGCAAATAAGTGGCTAACACACACTTGCGATTTTAGCCGATAAAGATACACAATGCATAAAAGGAAGCAAGTTAGCCTAACACAAGCTGGTAGACGAAAAACAAAGACTGATGGTTCACAGCCTCTGCAGTCGCTTTTCTGCTAAGACCCAACCTGCTTTAGTTACAACAAAATAAACTATCATTACTTATTATATAGCAAGCATCCTTGTATGATACATGAGGAATGTTTGGTCTTCACAAGATGCTTTCGGAAGAAATATTTACGAGGGACAATGACACCTTTTACGCTGTTAATCATTCTCAGTGAGTATCATATTCTTACTTGCAGAATTGCCATCTCCCCCCCTATTAAAAAACCCTAAACAAAAATACAACTCCCCCTAAGCTCGTGGTATGGTTCATACGCTGTGATTAGGTATTTGTGTTAGCAAGTAATCAAACTGGAGGACCTAATAAAGTGCTGTGTGAACATTTCCCTCACTGCATAACGGGAAAAAAGGATCTCAATCCAATTATAGTTCAGAATTAAATCCACATTTCTGGCAGGAAAATCAACATACATCCTGTCAGAGCAAAATATCAAACATGCAACATTTAACTCTCTGACTCTTATACGCTGCAGGATTTTCCTTTCAAATGATCAGAACCCTGAAATGTGAGTTAAGTTTATCAATTTACATTCACACAGCCTATAATTAGTCAGATAGCCTGGCTGCAGGTGAGAGTGTGATCATTTCTTTGTGTTTGTTTTCCTGCCAGCCTGTCACTTTTAGCTGAGTGGCCCACATCTCTTAAAACAAAGCACAAGTTGCGCCGTAGCTTTTGTTTTCGCTGGGAATCCTTTTCTCCTGCATCAGTGATGACAACGGTGCTCTCATGCTGCAGGGTATGCCGGTCTCCACAGAGACGGATGCCATGTCCGGAGTAATTTCAACAACATACAAACTGGTTACAAACAGGAGCCCGCCAGGCATCCTGTTCTCTGCTTTAATGCTCAATCACAGCATAAAAGCGCATCTCAGGTCCCCTCAGAGCGCCCTGAGTGAGGAATGATCAATACCGAGTGAGATGTCTACAAACCGACATTAGCTATTCCTGCCTTTTGTTTGGGCCTCTGGTCAAAACGGGATGTTCTCCTGATAATTCCATTGATCAGCGCCTGGAAATGCTGAACAGGGGAGTCTGTGTAATTAGCTGCAGCATCAATTTAAAGTGGCCTCAAACACAAAGACCTTCCAGCTCATTTAAATGCACATACGGAGCAGTTTACAGGTTATTTCCTCACTGACATCACAATTAGTTTGTTTGATTAATTCTTAAATTACTGATTCAGCGGAGCTGCAGCTCATTAATTCAGCTAATTTTGCTTTAGTTTAGACGCACTGTAATGTCTTTCTGAGGGGAGGAAACGAACTTGGAAAGAAAGTCAGGATGGAGTTCTTTAATTTGCACTACTTTCATGGTTTTCCCCTGCAACGTTAAAACAATATATTATCGGTTTAACCCTTAAAACTACGCTAAGTGATGCTTAAACACTATCTCTTCTAGACTCACTAGTTTCTAAGGAACGGTGTTGTGGAACACTGTGGTGTTGGGTGAATTGTGATGGATAGCGTATACCCTTTAGGTGATCTACGGAGGTTTTCAAGCCATTTATATCAAATCCAGAAGTTTACAATCCACTTACAACATGCAGTGTTTATCCAGAGACTAAATATCCATAAGGACTGATCCATGATAACCCCATTATTTATCACAGTTTCAGCAACATCACCACATTACTAAGACACCTCTACTTGACTGAAAAGCCACCAGGTTAGACTGGCCTTTGGTGTCTGAGAATGATGTCACACTGTGAATTGTGCTGTTTTAATATATTTTTATTCCTGTTCAGCGCCTTGATCAGCTGTGGTTGTTGTAAGGCGCTATATCAATAAAACTTGATTGATTGATAGATTGATTGATTTAGACTAGGACATGATGGTGGAGTCACTTTCCGTTCAAACTTTCCTCCAATCAGAGGTTAGATTAAATTAAATTGAGGGTCATGTCCAATCAGGAGCTGCCAAAGATCAACAAGTGAGCAGAAAGTTCTATGGGTCTGATAAGAGGAAAACTAACGGTTGTCTGTGACTGAATACAGCAAAGATGCTGGAGAAGGTTTACTGAGGATAGGAGGGAAATAGTGTAAAGTAAGTTGTTTTTTTCTCTTCTTTGGCTGCACGTTATGGTGCTTTATCTATTGATGGATTCATTTTACATCAATTTAGCCTCATAATCTGACAGCTAAGTCTGTCCTGAAAACATCATGTCGTCCTGGTGACTGTAGTAAAAAGGCTTTAGCTTTTACATGTGTTTTTATATACAAATAAAAAACAAAACTAGTATCTTGGAGTTTGAAAGTGAAAACTTGCTGCAGACACAGACAATTTGCAGTCTCCTCTGTAGACAGAAGCAGTCTGGAGTCAAGTGATGACATCTGTCCGATGATCTGCAGAAGGACTGGAAAAGAGAAGAATCGAGGTGCTGCAGTCCAGACCTCAGCCTGGTTGAAATGCTGGGAATGTGATTGGAAATTGGAGACAGTTCTGAGGGGTTTAAAACATCCTGTGTTCATTACCTCATCATTAACCATTTTATTCTTTTTAAATGAAGTTTCCCATCTTCCATCAGCTCAAACAGCTTAAAGGGAGGGTAACAAATGGACATTTTTCTAGCTTTTTTTAATTTTATGTCAAAACGCCCCACAGGCTGCTTTCACTTCTTCCTGCATATTTGAGAAATCCCTGGATTTACTGTGGAAACGACAGAGGAGAGCAAAAACGGCTGCATAGCCCCTCCCACTCTACAAAGCTCCTCCCCCTCTTGCAGAGCTCAGCTCCAGCATAGGACTCCCTCCTCCCCCCTCCACCCCCTCCCACTCTCAGCTCCAGGGTCTGCAGGGGGACATTCCAGCTATAGATGATAGTTGGAGAATCTGTGTAATATCATGTACACTGTCCGCTCATACATGTAAGCGGGGAATCCGAAAAGTTTCAGAAACCGGAACATTGATGGCATGTAAACGTAATTAATGACCTGGGTGATGCCATTGAAGCAAACGCTTATCACCCTTTACGATCAGGCAATACACATGATTTTACACATCTGACAATGTGTAAACGTGAAAATAGTGTATCCATTACTTTTATATGGACACATCTGTAAAACCTCCTCAGACTCATGTCTTTGAAGAGCTTTTTGCACTTAAAGTGTCCAACCTGACCCAGCACCAACTGCTCCATGCACTCACCATAAGATGGTTCTATGATAGCGAATTGTGTGTTTTAATTTTGCATAGGACTTGTTGGGGACTTGTTGTGTAGTCAAACACACGCACACACCCAACATACACAAACAAACAAACAACAAAAAAGCACTTAGCACGATCTTAGCACTTGACATAACTACATCAACGACCAGCAGTCCACCTGTTCATGCCGCATCCTGTATTAGAAGAGCATAACATTTTTTTAATGACATTTAAGGGTTTTTTGTTGTTTCCGTTATAGCTTATTTATTGCAAAAATAAGGTTTATGTAACTCTAAGTTTAATAGGTTTGCAAAGAGATGAGAAGGTTCAGGTGTGTGGGAGTAAGAGAACATGTAAAACATGCACAAGTGTGGTCCTTAAGGACCGGATCTCAGGTACATGGTGTTTCTTTTCAGCAAAAGTCAAGGACAATATAAGTTTAAATATTCCTGAACCGAAGTGGTAACTGATGGCTTTATACTTAGATGGCATTCAGAAGTAATACGTTGGTTTTTGACATTGGTGTGGTGGAGCACAGCAGCCTGTCAGGCACACTCAGCTGAATGCTGATGGCCTTTCTCTCACTTCTTTCTATTCCTCCGTGGATCTGACCTGAAAAGGTTACACTACTGTTTCGTAAAAGTCAAGCTGCTGCTCAGCGTTTTGCTTTTCCTTTTAAAAAGTGCCTCTTTTTTATGCATGTCTGGCACTTTATTTTCTACCAATAAAAAAACCCAACCTGGCTGTATATGATTAGCCGTCTCATCCACAGCTTAGCTGCATATCACTAATATCGGCTGAAAGAATGAGCGTCGTTCTGACCTAAATTCAATTTTCCTACTTATAAAGAAACAACCTGAAGAGAAGCTGCAGATCAAATAATGATTTTAAAATTGGACTCAATTCTCTGCAGCTCTCTCCACACACTGCAGAAAAACACAGTAATTGAACAGCACAGATTCAGTCGGAGCGAAAACATTCACTTTGGGCTTGAAAAGCTTTTTCAAACAGCTGCAGGCCGTTGCATCAACAAGCATTCATCCAGCAAAGGATGACCGCTGCTTTCCCCTGAAACCCAGACAATAGTCTTCTGCGGAGAGGCTTCTTTGTGTGTTATGACTGTTTTTCTCACTATTGATGTGGACATGAGGAGCGTCGGCATGTTTGTGTGCGTGTGGGAGTGTGTATCTGTGGGGACGTGCAGTGCAGATTACAGCTGATGCGTAGGTGTGCCGCGATCATGAGCAATTCTTTCAGGATGCTGGGAGGCCAGGGGCTTTCAGTACCGCCGGCGGCCATGTGGGGGAGCAGTTGCTCTGCCGCTGCCTGTGTTTCCTGTGGAGCTGCTTGTTATTCAGCTCTCTGAACACAGTCAAAAGAATGGTGCTCTGAAACAGATGTGCTTTAGTCCTGTCAGTCGCCCTAATACAATCACTTACCTTAGAGATGTTAGCGATACCCATCTATGCAGGGGGATAGCAGGCTGATTCTGCAGCCGGCATAAAACATCACAGAGTCACTGTTGCTATAGCGATTCTCCACATCTCGAGCCGAACCCCCCTCGCCTGCTGTGAGAGCACATTTTGTCAAGGTGGATGAATTTGCAAACAACAAAATGGATGTTGTGAGAGTGAAAAGGCGGTTATGTCGGAGCTGTGGGGGGAAGGTTGGCGGCGGTGACGCAGCTTCACGCTGATGATCCTGTAACGGGGTCATCGTTCTTCTTCTGCTTTTCTGCCTTCTGTTTTCAGCTTATCACCCGCAGATTATGCAGCAACTTGATCCATTATTCATGACTCAGCACAAGTAATAACGCTTCCTCCTCCAGCAAGCAACCGATTCCTCTTTTTAGGGTTTTCATGTTCCCAGAGGTCTCTCTCTTACAAGTTATGAGTCTTAATGTATTTGGAAGTGTTAAGGTGGGAGCTCGGCACACTGGGATAAACTGCCAGCTCCAGACATTTGCTGCTGGGTTGGAGTGGTGAGCTTTCTGGTTAGCAATCACTTCAGGCGCACAACTCACTACCACCAAAGTGCCTATTTGTTGTGCACTGTGGTGTGAAACAAGCTTTTACACTTTCAGGAGTGATGCCCTGCTCCATTTTAAATCCCCCCTCCTTGAATTTTATTAGAGACAGTGGAAATTTCAGGTCACTGAGGAGAGAAAGTTTGTCTCCCAGACTGATTAAATAAGCTGACTAGCAGATGTTTTTATCACAGACTAAGTCCTACACTTCCCCACACTCATGTGTCAAGGGGGAAATGTGGAAATCAGACCCCCCATTTTCATAGGCTCCACTACCTGAGCCGTGTCTGAAGGTTTGGTAGTGAAATGCAGTTTCTGCAGCATCAGTAACAGGCATGCAGCCGTTTACTGAAGGAAAAATTGATGGAGAATATGCTAGAGTGGGAAAAGGCATCATTAACTTGAGGACAAGCTACCAAAGCAATGGTCGGAGACAGAACTGGCACAGGTTGTTAAAAATACACCTTTATGAGAGATAAAGTAAAACACTCAATGGCCACAGACTTCCATGATGGGAATCTCCCGTTCCACCACATCCCAAAGGTGGAATTCTGGACTGAGATGTGGTGGCTGTGGAGGCCGTTGGAGTCCAGTGAGCTTTGTGACATGATGCATCATCCTGCTGGAAGCATCAGAAGCGGTGGAACATGGCAGATCTGGTGGAAACAGCAGAACAGTTCAGGTTGCCTACCTAACTAGCTCATTAACACATTAAAAAGCTCTCAAGCTCAAGATGCTTACAATCTCGACAAAAGCCTTTTGAAGTGACATAAGAGGTGTTAGTATGTTCAATTATTACTTGATTAATCACTTAATTAGCCGATTGGTACTTCCATCTGCTTGGAAGATGGATTCAGTTACTCCTACTCATGCTGGTGATGAAACAAAAATGGGGCATTATTGGCCAATCAGCGTCCTCCTGGTTGTATCCAAGGTTGCCGAGAAGTCTCATCCTGTGAGAAGCTTTTATCTCTGTCGGTGTCGTCTTTTTAAACTAAAAGAAGGCCTTTGATCCATTCACCCACCATATTCCTTCAGCTACATATTGACTAATTTCAATTTTTTATTGTCTTTGACATATATTGTCTTTTTGGGGTCTCTCAAAGTTCTGTTAATTTACACTTTAGATGAACGAATGGACCAGTGTTGTAATGTATGCAGAGAATGTTTAATTATATTGGGACTGCTTTGGATTTAACCTTCAAATGTCATGTTTGAGAAAATGAGCTAAAACTGATTTGATTCAAAGACAATCAAATGAACAAGGCCACTTCTCCCAGTCAGAGCTGCAAACATTTAGACATTTTCTCTCAGAGTAATGTATCACTATCATTTACAGGAGAAATGAAACTTGAAAAACAATTTAATTATTGCAACATCCTTCAAAAATGTAATACTATTCATTTTTCAGGAATTTTGAGCCTTGACTCGAGGTTTGAAAAGGGATGTTTTCGCCCTGCGTTGGTTCTCTCCAGTGCTTTGACCTCCTTCCACAGTCCGAAGACATGCATTTCAGGTTATCTGCTCAGTCTGATTTCTTCCTAGGGATGGTGAATGATTGTCTCTCTCTGTTGTCCCTGTGACAGACATAAACCTGTCCACTGTGTGCCCTGCCTCCTTCCTGCTAACTGCTGGGATAGGCTCCAACTCTCCCACAGCCCAGAAATGGACCTAGCAGCATAGAAAATGAGTGGATATATAAGCTTATCAGTGGGCTTTTCCCTCCTCCTTTTAAATAATTCCATTAAACAGAGACATGGTTAACAGAGCAGACCTTGTGGCAACATTTAGACATCAGCGACGATCTGCATATCTTTGGCACACAGACTCCAAACTTCATAAAAAAAACAAAACATAAAAAAAACATAAAAAACCAACAGGACGCAGATATGTTACAGCTGTTAATCATATATTCATGATTTATTATTCCCTCGGAGGGAACTGCAGCTTTGAATCCAATCTAATGTTTGTTTGACTATAAAAGGTATTGAAGTTACCGGAGCTATCGATGTCTGTGATGGAAGCTGTTTGTTTCCTGGTTAACTGTCTTCAGGCAACGTCAGCATGGATCAGAGATATCACCATCACTTCCAGTTACTCTGTGTGGTGGGACTCGCTCATTAATCATTCTCTGGTTCTGCAGTATTAAATGTCTAAAATTGCTTCTTTTTATTTTGTCTGTCCCCCTTTAACCTTGAATTGATCTGAGTGGGTATAAATGGATGGATGACATTAGAATGTTTGCAGACAGACTGAAAGCATTTTTATATCCCGACTAATTAACCTTGCAGTTAATCTTAATCATGTGATTGCAAGAGAAATGCAGGAGAGCAAAAGGTGAAGAGCAACAGTTCAACGCGCCAGCCAGAGTCTTTGATCCCCAAGCTCTTAAGCGGAGCACTAAAAGACAGCACTTGTGTGTATGTACAGTGTATGTAAGAGCAGGAAAACAACAGCAAGCCCAGCAGCTCTCTGTAGATAAACATAATGCAGGAATCACTCCTCTGGCTGTGTTCTCCAAATGAGGGCTTGGAGATTTACAGCATGTGATGATGTGCAGTAGGTGGATGTTTTCCCCATCTTTTAAATTCTTGTCTGGAAGCCAGTCCAGGATAGTAATGAGCAACATTATCAGTGGTTGCAGCAGAGAAAAAGCCAAATGAATATGTCTTTGAGGAGGTGGGAATGGATTAAAGGCTGTAGATTCAAGACTTGGGCCCGGCCTCGTCTCCTCCTTACCCCAGAAGGGCTAAGGGGAAGGGGTGGATACCCCTTTCAATGGAGGGTTTTGTGATGCAGATGTCATGGCAAGGGAGTCAGAGGAGTTTTACACTTTGATGCAGGAAATAAACATGCCGCAGAAAGACTCGTGAATAACGGTAAAAATGATGAACTATTGTTAAAAACTTTACGATAAGGCAGATGTTTACCAATGACGACTAAATGCGCCGTCTGACCCCCCTATGCATGATTCGGAAATAAAAGTAACAATGTCGTAATTTGCATAAAGGTTTTCATTGGGGGACATTAGATATATTATAAAGATATACATAGTTTTTATTTTTGTGGTAATAAAGCTGGAAGTTTCGGCTCTTTTTCTGTTGCATTGCGAGCTCTTTGTGATTGTGTGTGTCTTGTTAACAGCGAGCCATGAGCTGACCGGCCTCCTGATACGGTTCAGGTTAGATGGAGAGAGGGGGGTTCATCCATAGGGCTGAAAACATGAATCTTTGCATTCACAAGGCGAAGGCTAAGGGCTAAGGGCTAAAGGCTAAGGGGAGGGCTAAGGGGGGGAACTGATATTGGGCCAAAAGCTCAAAGCTCATTGATTTTGAGGTAACAAATTCAGAGTCCTCTACCTGGGATATGAAAGGCTTTGCTCTACCCAGTTTGGAGGTCACAGTCTCAAGCACCTAAGTACCACAGGCACCACATCCTAAGGTACCTCATGTCCCTTATACTTGATGTTGATGGACTTGGATTAGCTTTTTCTCAGACACTATGTCTGATTGGTCAATCATTCAGACCAGATCAATTATCTCAGTCATTTCCACCACCTTTTGTTGTATTTTCCATTTTAATCCAGGGATTTTAACCCAAACCCAGTAGAGATGTTCCTTTGTGCTGCTAAATCCGCCGGGTAATGATGTGCCATGTGTACCTGCTTGCATCTTACTCTCTGCTATGCGTCTCAGAGTTGTCAGGTCGAGGCTAGAGGCCTGCTACTCAGTGCCTATTCTTGTGTGGCCACTATCAGAGCCCCCCTCCTGTGTTTCAGACCTTCCTTTTCCAGCCACTGATTCAACTTGTTGATGTCTTCCACTTTTTCAGTCAGAGGTACATGCCATGTGTGCGCCATCCTTCCATTTCAACTGGCTGAGACACTCACTCAGCAGTTCGTCCCTGGGGGCTATCTTCCTGATGTGTCTTTGGACCTTTTACTGTTTCATCCTTGAAAGTGGCTCTGACACTCACTAGCTCCCAGCCTTGTTCCTTCCTCTTAGAGTACAGTTTCAAGTGCTGGGTTGGGGTGAAACTGTACTTGCGTTCACTGAACTTCAGCTACTTGATTTTAAGTCATCTTTCTTGAACCCTTCTTGTCATAAACCCTAATTGTCCACATCGCGATATTAAATTAAAGCTAACAAAGTGTTCCACGTCTAAATGCACTGACTCATTGTCATGTGATTGGCTGACTACCTATGTGAGTTAACATGCAATTGTTAGTAATTGTATTGCAAGGCAGTTTCACTTGTAACAGGTGTATAAATGAATATCCATGACTGTCCATATCATTCATATAACTATACACTTACTTCCAATGCTGCCAAACTGGTCAGCAAGGTCAGCTGGTACAAATGGTTCAACAGTGTACTCTATAATGATCCAATAACTACTTTGGTCCCGGTTTTAATAAACCGTGGGCTGTAATGATGTTCAATTATGTACAGGGCTTCTAAACAGGTCTGGAGTTTTAATTGTACTGCTTAATGTTGTCATTAGAAGAGGGGGCTTCACACCCACACATGATCTGCGTGCACACAGTCACATTACTCATGTGGAGATAAGATGACACCAGCATCCTAATTAGCGAGGACTGTTCTTTTAACTATTATCGATGCTTCAAGGATCATGGCAGCTTTCATTTAGAAAATAAATTAAAAAGAGGAATTTCTTTTCCTGTTTGGATTAACAGTAAATTCCAGTGAGTGATGACTGAAGCGCTAATTTATGCAAACAAAGCAAATAGCCTTCTTTAATTACCTCAATTACAACAGCTAGAGAACCTCTATTTGTCAAGTTATCATTTTTTTCCCCAGACATCGCTGCACAGAGAAGGACAGTGTGTATTTTTTCTGCCACAGAAGACAAGTGTGACGCTTGTGTTTCAGCCTTCAGGGCTCGCATCCCCAGTGCATCATGCAAATGACAGACATAAAGAAAAACTGACAGAGAGGAATCACAGGGCGGCGTGAACAGAAGGCCTGCAGGCCCTTCTACATATCAATAATGAAGCTCTTGCATGTTTTGGTTCTATCTCGGGAGGATTCATTCAGAGGGAGGATGACGGTGCCCTCAGCAGGCCTTGCTTAAAGCCCCAGGTTTCATGAGGGATCGCTGGGTTTATAATCCATCAGTGTTTCTGTGTTCTCTTGGCTTTGCACAAACAAACTGTACAGACTGATAAAATGGAGGAAGTGCAGGCCAAGGATTTTCACAACATGTTAAGGATTAGGAAGGATGGAAGTAGCTTCCATGTTGTTGATAGAGGACTGTTCTCCATTGAGAGGTTGGTACAACGGTCACTTCAGAGACTATTCAGACCATTTCACAAACTAAATGTTATAGCTGTGATATCAGCTGACAGCTATATTTTATCCCCCAGCTTGGGGTTAAATCTCGTATGAACATGTATTATAGGTCAATGAGAGGAAAAATTGTTTATATGATTATTGGTATCCAATCACTTCACACATAACTGTTTTTATTTTCTTGGAACAAGGACGTCCAAAGTCAGGCGGTCCTTGAGGTTTTATTAGACACTCATAG
>JBBBVT010000026.1:2340057-2351504 GCA_037177035.1 Craterocephalus eyresii | reverse complement strand
CGCTATTTTCTTTATGCCTTTCGAGGGTACATTTATGTATGAGTTCATATAAAGAGTTTTTCGATAATACATTTATAGATTTAATTGACGTTTCTTTTTTCATTCTGCCATTTTTGAACCCTGCCAGCAGATGGCGCCCCAGGCAAACGCCTGTGTCGCCTGTACTGTTGGCAAAGCTGGCCCTGCAGTAATTCACAATCTTTGGACATAGGATAAAGCTATGGAGGTGAGTTGCCTCATGTGTTACATTTATCACATTGTGGGGAAACATTCGGGAAGAGCTTATGAAGCTTTGATTTGCTAAGTCTGTGGAGAACCCAGAATTGAATAAGACAGTGCCTAGAGTTAATGGAGCAAGTGTTAATTCTGTCAAGGCTCTCCTGCCAGATCACATCAGGTATCTGTTTCTCAAACTCATTTTCCCATGCAGATTTGATTGTTGACATTGAGGGTGGTTGGAGGGATAGTGATTCATAAAAGCGTGACACCTTTCTGTTGGAACCCGTATTCTGGAAAAGACACCTATTTAAGGGTGAGAGGGAAGCGTTTATATACGAGGGCAAGTTGGTTCGTACATAGTCTCGAACTTGCAAAAACCTGAAGAGGTTGCTTAGAGGGAGTTGGTATTTTTCCTGCAACTGGGAGAATAAATCAAAAGTATTATTCAGGTAAAGGTCACTAATAGTGCAGATACTCTAATCTCTCCATTGTGAGAAAACTCTATCAAGATGTGATGGCATGATTGATGGATTTTCGGACATTGGGAGTAGAAAAGAAGTTTGACTGATTCCTTAGTTGGACCTAATCTGCTCACAGATTTTCACTGTACTATGTATGGTGATGTTTCTAATGTAGATGTCAAGGGCCGAGAAGTCGGTGATATTTGATACCGGGCGCTGCTGGAAGGATGGAGACAGGAGGGCAGTATTAAAAGTCAAAATAAAAGCCTTATTAAAAAGCTAAAAATCATAAAAATAATAAAAAACCTAAAAACAACTAAAAGTCCTAAAATATCCAGTAAAAAGGAGGGTGATTAAAACACGGCTGGCGACGGGTCTCAGCGGCCTCCTCTCCGGTGAGCTCCTTCCTCCCGGGGCTGGGCCAGCTGCGCGTCCTGTAGCCACCTCCTGGGCCATAGGCCATCGTCGTCGGCGATCTCCACCTCATCTTTGGCCACCTCCCGTCCTCACCACCACCTCTCACACCGCTCCATCTCCCTTGTCCTCGTCATCACTATCATCATTGTCGTCGTCGTTGTGGTCCAGGTTCCGGTTCCGGTTCTGGCTCTGGATCTGGCTCACGCCGTCATCATCCTCATCTTCATCATCATCATCATCATCATCAGGTGGTGGCCGGCCAGCCGAGGGCTGGTCGGGAGGTTGGTAACCCTCCTGCACCGCTTCTCACCCTGCGTATCTGTTCCTTCCTCCCTCCTCCTGCCCGCACACCGGCATAAATGGTGTTCTTGATTAGCAGGGGAGGAGTCCTTCCGCAGGTGCTGCCAATCAGTTCATTAAAACTCCCACTAGCTTGGAGCAAAAACAAGTTAAAAACATGCAATAAAAACGGATAAAAACCACACTAAAACCATGCTAAAACCAAGATAGTGGGACACAGTCCAGTTTCTGGCAGCAGCTGCTCTTTCACCTTGTGACATCCGGAAGGAGCTTACCGGACCGCTGAGACCCGTCGCCAGCCATGTTTTAATCACTTTCCTTTTTACTGGATATTTTAAGACTTTTAGTTGTTTTTAGGGTTTTTATTATTTTTAGCTTTTTAATAAAGCTTTTATTTTGTATCCAGGATTACTGGAGATAGAATTACCACACCCAAGCTATTTGGGTGGCAAGGCTGTCAGTCCATCTTAAGCCAGCGAGGGGATTTGGCCGAACTGTCTAAACACAGTGAAATTATCCAAATTTTGGAGGCCCAGTAATAGACAGAAGCTGGGGAGCACGAGCCCACAAGCCTGTTTCAGTTTGTAAGGGTTTGCGGTTTGCAATCCCAAATAAAGGAGAGGATAATAGAATCTAGACTCCTAAAAAAGGACATTAGCAAAAATACTGGAAGGGATAGAAAGAACTACAACAACTGAGGAGTCTATTAGTGAGATGGGGATTGACCTCCAGAATTGAATGTTAGCTCTCAGTTTGGCGGGGAATAGTTGGCTTTGAAAAGAGATGAAAATTCTTTAGTGACTTGAATCCCAAGATAGGTTAAGGTCTGAAAGTAGATTTTAAATGGTAAATGTTGGATCAGGGACAAGTCTTTTAGGCCAACAGGCATCAACTCACTTTTGGATCAGTTGATCTTGCAACCAGAGAAGGACCCAAAATGGTTAATTTTGCTCAGAAGAGTAGGAAGGCTTAGTTGAGGTTGGTTAATAAACAGGAGTACGCCATCAGCAAATAATGAAAATTGTTCAGGGGTGTCTATGATGTTGAGGCCATATATACTTGGGTAGGTGCGAACTGATTCTGCAAGGGGCTCAATGGCCAACGCAAAAAGGAGGGGAGAAAGGGGGCACCCCTGTCTGGTGCCCCTAAACAGGCAAAAAATAGGGGGACAGCATACCATTGGTTAAAATTTGGGCTCTGGGATTTTTGTATAGAAGTTTAACCCAGGCAATAAATTTATCTCCCAAATTATATTTGGACAAGGTATCAATTAAGTAAGACCACTCTACCTGGTCAAATGCCTTCTCGGTGTCCAGAGAGACGATTACGAGGTCACTGATATTGGATTTAGTGTGATACATAATATTGAAGAGACGTCTGAGGTTTGAGAAAGAGAAAGAGCCGGGGACAAACCCTGTCTGGTCAGGATGGACAAGTGCACTAAAGTATCTCTTAAGTCTGTTTGCTAAGACTTTGGCCAAAATTTTCTGGTCTACATTAAGTAGAAAGATGGGTCCATATCCCCCAACCTCCTCTGGTTCGTTACCCTTTTTTGGAATGAGTGTTATAACTGCCTCATTGAGCGATGGTGGCAAAGACCCAGTTTCAAAGGAGTGGTTTAACATTTTAAGCATATACAGTCCAAACATATCGCCAAATGTTTTGTACAGTTCACGGGGTAGACTATAAGGCCCTGGGGTTTTGCCTCCTTTTAGAGATCTGATTGTCTCTTTTAACTCCCCCAGAGTGAAGTCTCGGTTCAAGAAGGTCCGAGGTTATTGCTGTCAAGAAAAGTTGCTGTACAAGGGGGTTCGGCGTTGGTTTTGGGGGAATAGTGTTTCATAAAATTCTTTTAAACGATTATATATCCTTCACCGAGATGAGAGGGTCTCCATCTGTAGATTTGACTTTGTGGATTGTGCGATCATTCTCTAGTTTGCGCAATTGTCTTCTTCCCAAATTCAACATATTTTTGTCTTGACAATGATTGTGAAATCTTTGCTGAGGTGATCTGATTATACTCAAGTCTTAGCTGCAAAATATGTTTATATTTGTCCAAAGAGGGATGGCTTGCATTTTCTTTATGTAACTGATTAATTTGATCTTCTAGTTCTAAAAGCTTAGCTTTATTCTGCTTATTTCTCTGGCCCATGTAGGAAATTATACAACCCCTGATATTTGCTTTTAGAGTCTCCTAAAGTAGGCTTGGGGAACTTTCAGGGGTATTGTTGGCTGCCTACGTAAGTCATCAGAAAATTTAGGGTCATTAATAAGTTGAGGGTCCATTCTCCACAATTGCCAGGAAGAATATAGGCCACTTAGGTACAGAGTGAATGTAAGAGGACTGTGATCAGAGATCAGTATAGCGTGAAATTTTGGATTGTGAATCTGAGATAGTAACTTGGAATCTACCAAAAAATTGTCAGTCCGGGTATAGACATTATGCACATGCGAGTGGAAGGAGTAATCTCTTTCTGTAAGGTGGAAAAGTCTCCACACATCAGTTAGAGTAGAATTGTCAATGAATGTTTTTAGGAAGTCTCTTGTGTTAGAACGTGGGGCTCGTTTTTTAGAGGAGCTGTCCATATATGGATCAAGAGTACAGTTTAAATCCCTCCCCGATTATAACATTGGTTCGTGAGACGTCAAAAGAGAAATCACTTTTTTAAAAAAAGCTCGATTATCAAAATTAGGACCATAAAGATTTGCCAAAGTGACATGGGGGGAGTGGATTACCCCTGTGACGATGAGGTAGTGACCTTCCACATCGGTCAGGGTTGAGAGATGTTTAAATGGAACCCCTTTACGGATAAGATGGACACACCTCTGGCCTTGGCAGAAAATGTTGAGTGATTGGTTTGACCGATCCATTTAGACCTCAACCTAGCTTTGGAGTAATTCTTAAGGTGGGTTTCTTGAAGAAACACAATGTCAGAGGACAAAGACTTCAAATGTGGAAGAAACTTCCCCTCTTCACTGGGTCATTCAGCCCTTTCACATTCCAAGTTGTGCAAATTAAGCCTCCCCGTTCACCATTTTGGATTACAACACTGTCCTGTATTGAGGAAGAAAACTTGGCAGAATCTTAGAGTTTCCAGTGCAACACGAGTCATTTACCTTAGAGCTAAATTCCCCCCATCCAAACACAAACATAAAACCCCACACTGTCTGGCCGCTGCTACTATAACAAAACGCACGGCGTGACTCCATAAGGGAGCTGTAGAATACTATAACAAGAGAAAAATAGTTAATAAGTTGAGAGGGAAAAGAGATAAAAAAGGGGTATTTTAAAGGGAAATGACACAGACAGTAACACAAAAGTGTAATACCTCGCTAAAATAATAGCTAACCTAGTGTCAACTTTAAAGAAAATAAAATGTTTAGGTAGCTCTGCAGTCAGTTTTATGGGATAAGAAATAAAATAAGTGGGCTCACATTAACAAAGAATATAGAAACAGCCCAGGTTATACCATTTAAAAAATGGTTACTGAGAACAGTACAGTGGCTCACTGAGGCATGTGAGAAAAAATTATCTTACTTAATAAAGCAACCCCCCCCCCCTTTTTTTTTTTTTACAGTTTAGAGCAAAAGGTTTAGGCTCGCCAAATGTTTGAAATAAAATATTATGAGAGACCTCCAAGTCCACAGGAGAACAGGGTTTTATGAAACCCTGGACCAATGTTTTCTCATATAGTTAAAGCTGAGACTTTCCTTCGTCAGAGGAGAACCATAATATCAGTGATCACTTACACCATATGGATTAGGTCATTCCGTCTAGATGCCCATATCACATATGTAGGCCCTTTAAGTGGCGGCGGCTCCGAAGGGTTGCTCCGCAAACTCAGTGAAAGAGTGTTCCTTGCTGTTAATTGTGACTCACAGCTTCCTATTGCATGCCAAACCTCACTCACAGCAGCTCTCTGGCTCTTTTGAACAGGGCCCTCTGTTTCACGATTTAGTGATTGTGTCCGGACGCGCTGCGCTGGACGCGCTGCGCTCCAACTCTGATAGCTTAGTAGCATGAAGTAGTTTTAACAGCTAGAATTGCAGTGTTAGTCTCGTTTTTTAGAGCTGCGAGCTTGCACCTGATGGTGGATGAGAGCTATTCAATTCTCGTGTCAATTATGTCAACAATCTCCGTTTTTAGTGAGCGTAGTTCGGCATGCCTGCAGCACTGTGCCTGCAGCACTGTTGAGTTTCCATGGTCTGGATCGTCCTTATTTGGGGATTCCTCTTCAGGCATTACCGAGGCTGCGAGGCCTGGTTCAGTTTCTCATGTCTTAATTAATTGCGTAGTCTAATGCTGTGTCCCAAATCGCATACTTCCATACTAAATACTTAAAATCCAAAACTGAGTATACTAACTATACTATGTACTTAATTGTTTAGTATGTGCTTTTGCAGTATGCAGTGCTGTCCCAGATCGCATACTCACGTGGAGTACTCACTAAAAAAGCGCTGTGACCGGTTTACATGGAGCGTTCCAGTTGTCTCGGAATTCCAAGCGGAAGTCGGTTGGTGATGTCATTCTGAGGTAAACCACGTTCAAGTTGCACAATCTCGAAAAGAATGATCCCTCCAGCAAAGCTGCTTGTGTTGTTGCTCTTTCAGAGTACAAAGAGCTACTTTTAAAATATTGCTTTCAGTCACGTTTCACGTCATGTGGAAGACAGTGAATGTGTGCTTGTAAGATTATAGCCCAAAAATCATACAATAAATGTAAAATAATTCAAATTAATCTGTCAATTTTGCGAGGAAAACTTGATAAACTACGATATTTATGCAACACTTTACATTTTCAAAAAGGTTTTAATCAACAACTACTACAACAAGCAGTACTTCTACTGCTATACGGTGCTATTCAGATTTTAAAAGTAAAAGAAATCGAAACTGTAATGCGAGAAAACAAACAAGGAATGCAAACTGGGTGCAGACATCTTGAAATTTGGGATCTCGGGGTCCTCTGCAATTTATGAGCTTGCAGCTCGGACAAACGAGTTCCAAGTACAACTGGAACGCACCATCAGCACCGCGGCGCGCCATCAAAGTTAAAATACTCCAATAATTTGAAATGGGGCAGTCTGTTCAACTGGCCATATGCTCTCTGGTCCAGGATGATTTTGTTCCCACTTGGGTTATTTTTATTCGCCCGGTTATTGTGGGTATAATGCTTCATTACCCGGCAGTTATTAGCTAAATAGCAATAGCTTTAGCGACCGTTAGTGTTTAAAATAAACATCGGTACACAACAAATACACTGAAAATGACAACAGCTGGTGGTTCTTCGTGTATTCAGAGTTCAAATCCGTCCGAGGTGCTGCTGTCTGCCATCTTTCTGCTCGTTATGAGTGCGGTAAATGTCCACAGTCACATACTTAAAATCTTGACTGGTTTGAATACATCATCCGGGTACTTTTGCATACGCATTTTTCACATACTATGCATACTTATTTTCATTTTGATGTATACTGATCTAGTACCTGACTTCCTGTCTGGCTCTATCTGAACTGCTGGAATTGATGCGGTCTTGAAGCGCAGTCCGTCAGAAACAGCCGTGTATCATTAGCGGAGTGTAAATTACACCATTGACTAAAACAGTTGCTTTCAGCTCCGGTGACCGTGTCAGAAACGTTACACGTCACTGACTTATCTGCTGTAAATTGGCTGTCAGTGTGGGCAGGGTCACCGTAGCAAGGCTTCTCCTAAGTATTTTGATGTCATTTGTTTGCAACTCACATGGCACAACAACGGAGGAACCTGCTTTCCGCTCTTTGGCTTGGTACACGGTGTTGTGCTGCTAATACTGTTGCTAATAAAGTTGTCTTCTAGTTGTGTTTTAAAGACGGCGGGGTCAGGAATCGCTCTCATGACTCAAATTCTGCAAACTGTACATGCTACATTTTCAGTCAAGCGGCAACCTCCCGCTTGGAAATGTGATACCGATGCGGAAGTGCAAAATATTGCAGTACCCTCTTCATCCGCTAGGGGCTGGCTCCAAAACAGAGCCAGGTCCCATTGGCTCCCATGTTAAAAACGGCAACTTTACAGCAGAATGAAACATGTTTACAGCCTGGTTCAAAAAACATTTTAGGTTTAAAATGTCAGGTTTACCTTTATGACAACTGTGAGGGGGTGAAAAATATTGTAGCGCCTCCGTTTAGATGTTATTTAATCCTAAAGTTCCTAATTAAATATGGGCGTGTCCTTTTGATTGACAGGTACCAGATATCCGTTTTATTGAGTGATGAAAACACAGCATTGAAGTAATGTGTTTTATGTGTTGAATGACATAGAATGGTCAAATAACAACTCCAAGTTTCTTACAACTAAACACACCCAAGATTTAAGCTAAAAGCGAAAATTCATTGTTTTCACACTGAAGCAATTAAAAAATCTTTTTGTGAAGAACCGGATGTGTATTTTCATCTGGAGTATAGCGCGACATCACACAGAGCCTCTGTGTGTTGATCTCCAGCTCTGTGTTTACTAGCCGGCCCGGCCGCGCGTGCATGTATGTCCATGTACGAATACGCGGACACGCCCCCCCCGTCTTTATAAAGAGCCGCCACAGGGCGGAGTTACGGCGCAGCGCCAGCACTCAAGATGGCAGAGACTCACGCCGGTAGAAGTGGGAAGAGGATAAGGAGTCAATATTACCTCCAAGTAACGTTTTTTTTCAAGGAAAGGGACAAAACGCGGATGTGCAGATTTCTGCCTGAAATCATCACATACCAAGTTAGATCATGACTTCCTCATACTAGCAGATCCTTAATGGCTCTCTTTATATTCAGACTTTTAATATTGTTTTGCTTACTTTAGCTGGGCACTGATCTTTGGAAGCTAATGTTTGGTTCCATTGATAATAAATCCTAATTGTATCTGATGCACAGGAGTCCCCTGGTGGGACAGGAGATAGAGATGAATGTCATCAGCATAATTCTAAGAAACTGAGCTCAATCCCAGCTAATGGTTGCATGGGCCCCAATTTAAATCCTTCCGAATTCCACTTGTCATCTTTTGTAGAGTAGATTAACACATTGACACATTTTTTTCACCGTATTTTCCAGTCTTTGTTTTTAGATTGCAGGGATCCACACATGCTGTTTTCCCTCTGTTTTTTGAGTTGTGTATGTGTTGTGTTTTCCATAAAAATATTTTCCTGTAAATAATATTCCATAGGGAATAGTTGTTCATTTAGCGAGTGTGGACCTACGGATGTACTAACACACTATTCCCACATTTCTAACTGCTAGTTTTATTCTTCCTCTAAGACTCTTCTCCAAATGTGCAAAACCACTTCCACTACGCTCACAATGTAAGACCAAACTGCAGTAACATATTGATCAGGCTCACTGAGGGTGGGAATCATAGATTTTTTAAACAAGATGCCTGAAGAGCTGCTCTGGCAAATAAAAACCTGTCTGTAGTGACAAAAACAACTTGTTCAGCTTACAGCGTTGTTGGAACACTTTAGAATAAATCTGTGGTTTGTGATTTCCAATAATAAGCTTTAGTGTTGTGTCTGAAGCTGAGAGTAATGAATGGGAGAAACTGTACCAATCAGACACTCTTGTAAGTTCAAATATAGCAGGAGAGATAATTGCAGGGTTTGATGTGACAGTGACAAATCACTTGAAGTTCCTTGTTTAGTTACACATTTAAGGAAAATATGACTAAACGTTCATTTAAATGGTTCCTGGACAAGACTGGCCCATGTACAGGATCATACTTGGCATTGTTGTTGCAAACAAATACTTCTTCCTTCTGGATCTGGACTTGAGGATTTTGACTCTTCTGTTTCTTTTTGACTGACATACAATAAATGGGCACAGACTCGGAGTTTCACAGCTTTTTCTGCTCTGTTGTTTATTAAAATTACTTACTTACTTACTTTTTAGTTCCATTTGACTTGTATAAAGCCTATTCACAACCAATCAACACAGTCCAATTCAGTGCAAGTTATATTGGCCACTTAGTCCAGTCTGTAACAGCTCTGTTCTGATACCATATATAACCTAGTTGTCATCTTTTCTGAAACATTAAGGGAAGAAAGAAGAGGCGTTAATGCATCTAATGGCTGCATAAACCACCACTGTTACTACATTACCTCATTTTTATGACTCTTTCTGAGAATGGACATCATCATGATGTCCTCCACCATTATGTTTACTATCGACTTAAACTGATGTGTAAAATTATTGGTGAACTCTGAACTTAGCACTGCCCTCTGATGGATATACTGTGTAATAATAACTACATCCAATGCGTAGGACGCATACATTTAGACATGCCTGTTGGCACACCTTAACAGTGCAAAAATTAGGCTTATTCCAGAGTTCTGCAGGGACGTGAAAGTAACGAGATGGAAAAGGTGTCAGAAAAAGGAGGAAAAGTAACTGGTTTTGCTGTTGCTGAACGATTCTGTGAGCACGATGTTCAGTTCACATAGCCTAGGAGCCGTGCTGTAAATGCAATCTCAGGTTCAATCTCAATGTCTCTCTGACCCCTTTATGCTCTACCTACTGAACAGTAAAGGACAGATGACTAATCGATTTTGACTGGCCTAACTAGTCCAAATCAAAAATCCCCTGAAATGTCCATTCCTATATACAGTATTATGTTGCATGCCATTGGAGCTCCAACAGAACTCTGCTGAATGGTGAAACAGGGTTTTGCCTCCTGCATGCTTGTTGCAAACAAAAAAATGTAGAATGTAAGTAATTACACTTTTAATGAGTTTCAGGTGCATTTGATAGAAAAGGAAACAACCAAACATAAAAAATATTAAAACATGAAAAACCACCGTGTCATGGAAAATATTTCCTCATTTTGTTATTGGAATGGGGTTGCATCATTTTTTCATGTTTATAGTGCAAGCTATTTTTGAGAATTGCAATAATTCTGTGTTTTATCCCACAAGTCGCGCTCCATCTTCTACATGATGACTTTTAACACCTGAACATTGACGTGAATAAAAACAGCTCCTTATCCGACTATGTGTGCAGTAGTCCTTCTGCAGAGACACATGAGAAGACTTCTTCTTCTTCATTTCTGGCTGTGATTTCTTACCACTCCACTATTTATATCTACAGACACAGTTTCAGTCAGACAGCAAAGTGTTGCTCCGGGCTAGCTTCATAGCAGTCTCCTGCTACTTCTTCCAGACTGTCATCTCTATGCTGTTGTGTTGATTTGTGGGATTGCAGGCATCATCAGGCTTATCCTCTCTTCCTGTGTGGTTTCTTCTGCACCCTTAATCGTATTGTGTGTGCGAGCAAAAAAAGGTCTTTTTTTTAGTCTTATCAAAGCTGGAGAGACACAAACAAACACAAATTTTTCATCAGCACAACACAACCTTGTTTTCAGCCACAGTTCCTGAGCTAGTGGAGGGTCTGGTCAACGTCTTTACTGCTGATGTTTCAAATCCCTGTTCACAGCAGATGAAAACAGACTAAAAATTCTTATTGTGGAAAAACAAAAACAAACAAACAAATAAATAACTATACATACAAAACAGCAGTTATTTTTCTTCTAGAAGGAATAGGTTTCAGAAGTCCAAAAACTTTCTGCAGTCTTCATACAGTGACACAT
This sequence comes from Craterocephalus eyresii, assembly GCA_037177035.1. NCBI lineage: Eukaryota > Metazoa > Chordata > Actinopteri > Atheriniformes > Atherinidae > Craterocephalus > Craterocephalus eyresii. The sequence continues at coordinate 2,340,516 of JBBBVT010000026.1, read as the reverse complement.
AATGAAATAAACCTTGAACCTGTGAAACAGAAATGACGATTTGGCTTGTGAAAAATGAGATCTGTTATAAAGAAGAATAGACCATGCTGCTGAATATTGTTACCAGGGGTGTAGCAACAAATACTGGAGCCGATGTATAACCATCCTGGTGGGCCCCGTTGCAAACTTGATCTACAGTTCTCCCTCATAGTTTTCCCATAGTATAAAACAAAGGTAATGAATAAGACCTTATTTTAACCTGTAAATAGCAAAATTACCAGTGTTGGGCATGTTAAAGTATTTAATTATAGTTACAAGTTACTTCTCGGCCCAGTCCCAATTCACCCCCTAGCCCTACTTTTTAGCCCTACCCCTACATTTTGCGCGTTCCCGTGAAGGGTACTGATGTCCCAATACTCCAAAGCATGTAGGGGTAGTGGACATAATGAGGGGTAGGGCGTATGAATCCAGGCCTTCAGA
>JBBBVT010000026.1:2275449-2285491 GCA_037177035.1 Craterocephalus eyresii | reverse complement strand
ATATAGACAAATGGTAGCAAATCAATATATTTCAGCTTCTATTTGTTTAGATTTTGCTGATCAGGATTTGCAGCATTATAAAAACTAAAATAAAAAAAAATTAGAATTTTGCATGAAATCAAAGAATAATTTATAAATACAAAAATGTCAGGAAGTCAAACATAAAATGTGTTGGTTTTATGTTGAATTGTGTGGATAAACCCTCTCCAGCATGTTCTAAGTTTCCCATTGGTAGCAGGACATCCTCTAACGTGTTCATCTATAAAACAATAAGTGCTGCATGAAGGCAGACGGGAGCTATATGATGCAGAACGGTGCCATGCAGAGGTGGGCTGCTGCTGCTGCTGGACGCTATGAGCGATGGCTCTGACTGTTCTGTGTGTCAGTGCAGCTGAATGATACTGTTCGATGAGCTCCGTTGTCTCTGGAATGACTCATGGAGGGGGTGGGATGGACTGTCCATGATGGAAAGCCGTTTGCTCGGTGACCTCCTCTTCATCACCGACTCAATATGTCCAGGTTCTGACAAATGATGCTCCCAGTGACGAGTTTATCGAGCCAGCTGGCATTTGTGGTATTGATGTGCAGTGGATGGCGCCTGGTCCAAGATGTCTCTAAGAACTCCTCAGAAAGTACAGTCCATCCTGTTTCTGTAAACAGATTGGATCCTCGTAAAGTTTCCATCAACCCCGACCTCCTGATCCGTGTTTATTCTGTCCCATGGCAGGAGGCAGGTAGGAGCTCCACATAAAACAAAGAGGTATTTATATTCTGAGTTGGCAGGCCGTCTGCCAAACAACTGAAATTATTTATTCACTTGCTTGGCAGTGAATTATTTATTCACTGCCAAGCAAGTGAGTAGATTGCCGGAGGCACTGAGAGGTTTTAATAAGCATTTCATAGCCTCTGGTTCTTTGTTTGATTCTTTTAACATCACATCTGAGGATCCTTCCACTGTTTGCTCTGATTATCACATCTCTGCGAATCAAAGTTGGGCTTTTCACACGCAGAGCCATCAGAGTCGTAGATCCCAGATAACCAGCAGAAATGCTGAAAACATGTTTCTTATTGTTGCTTTACTCATTAACTCCTTTGTCTGAAGAAGAGATGTACACACTGCTGTTTGTTACCCCCCCACCACCACTGCTGCACCACTGCTTGAACAGGCCTGAATGAGGAAGTTCATTTATCTGAACCAGGTGTGCTGGAGTAAGTAAACATCTAAAACGCTAAGAAACACTGCTATAGAGCAATTTAATCTATTAGGTGAGTTTTCATCTGATTATTGGGGATTTTTAGGAAAATTTGTGATTTAAAAGGGAATGATCTTTTGCTCTCTACCCAAAGTGATCAGCTCGTGTAGATTATCTCCACATAGCAACAATCTTCAGCTCCTCCTGCAGGATCCCAGTGTACTCTTGGCCAGAAGGGGTTCACCGTCCTCCCAGTAAGCTTTGGGGTCTCCTCCCAGTAGGACATGCTTGGTAGAGAGCAGGAAGCATACTAACATCCCGATGCATAAGCTCCTCAGGTTGATCCTGGCCACCTTCTAAGGCCCCCCGATGTCAGTCACAACCCAGGTATGGTGACCACAGGTGAGATCCACCAACCTGGATGGGATCTTTACTTTCCAATGCAGAGCCCTAATTAACGAAGCCTGATCAATGACGACGGCTAAAATCTACAACTTCTTGCTTAGAATTCAGACACAGATTGGTCCCTGAAGGTCTAACGCAGCGACTATCACCTCCTACTGGACACATAGCTGTACAGTAAAACAGTAAAGGCCCATTTATGCTCCACGGAAAGTTTCGTCTGTCTTCTATGTCAATTCCGTGCGTTTTTGGTGCGTTTTCAGGCTTCCATCACTCGACATAGAAGACGGAGTAATACCACTGGAAACCACAGTGACAGTGTTGAGCATAGTGTCCAGATCCATGTTCTGGGTAATCCCCATGGCAACTCTGAGAGTATTAATCTGCCACTAGATGCCTCGGCACTCTAAATGATCCCTAGTAGTGTGAGTGGTTGTCTGTCTCTACATGTCGGCCCTGTGACTAACTGGCGACCTGTCCAGGGTGTACCCTGCCTCTCACCTGTTAATAGCTGCGATCGGCTCCAGCTCACCCGCAAGCCAACTGGATTAGGCAGGACAGAAAAAAGATAGATTGACGGATGGATTGATAGCTGCCTCTGATGGCAAGGCAAAAATGTTTTTCCCTCCAATAAATGTCTCCGGAGCTACTCGTTGCTCACATTTCACAGAGAACTTTCCGTTTAATGTGCTGAAAACAGAATCTCCCGCTGTGTCAAACACTCACCGCTGCTCCATGTTTGCAATGCTGATGGTGTTGCTTCCTGTCGCATCACTGCGTTGAGTCCGCCTCTTTGGATAAGCTCAAAACTGATTGGCTCCCACGTTTTTGGGATTTTGGAAATCGGTTGAATGGGCCTCTTGGCCAGACTATGTGGAGCTTGTGAAATTTAGTGGGCGGGACCAGGCTAGTGAATTTCCTTGTATTGCTGTAAATGCATCAGCCAGAGCTGCTGTCCCTGCTGGCCAAATAATCATAATCAGTCATTTATGGTATTTAGGATGTGTCCAAAAAGATAAAAACTCTTTTTAAAAAACCTAAACATTGAGCTGTGCCACTGAATGTCTCTGTTAAATGGTGATAATGGAGAAATCTTTGGAGAAATGTTAACAGTGACTTGGAAGTAATGAAAAATCAGGAAAAGGAATGAGGTAGACCCACCGTCTGTGGACCGGTGGACATGAATCACTGCAGAAGCTGTTACATAATCCGGCTCTGGAAGACTTCCTGCTCATGTTGAACCAGCTCTTATGAAGCCTCCCCCAGCATAAGCAGACCCCCTCCTGTTTCTGAGGCTGCGTCTGACGCTGGCTGGGCGGCTAACACCGCCTCGGGCTTAATTGATCTTTTCAAATCAGATGCAGTTTAGCTCAATGCCGAGTTATTGATTTTATAATCACTGCTGTACTTCCGTCCCTGACCTCTACTGTACGCGAAAGGCCAGACCACCATGTTTCCAGTCCCCTCTGACCCAGCAGACCTTTATTTATCCAAGACGGCATGCTGCATTTTAATAAGAGACTGCAAGGATTAATCCGATCCCTAGCCAAGGAAAAGGGTTTCAATTAAAGTGCAGCGCAAGTTTGGAAAGGATGAATTCAAGCAAAAATGCAGGGCTCTTCATCCCGGACATGAGAGGAATCTGCAATGGGCGCAGCTCGGGCTCAGGCCGGTGACTGGCTGTTTACCGGCCGTATCGTTTCCATGCAGGCCGTCCTTTCTCTTTTAACATGCTGGACGGTCAGCGTGTGCAGAACGTGCTCGTTCTCCACTCGGCTCATTTCTTCCTGGACGGGGGGAAACCCAGGGTCTCGCCTCCAGGAGAAGAGGCTTTCCTCCCTTTTAGAGCTTCGCCTCCTGTTTGCTCCGGGAAAATGTTTCCAGGCTTTACTGGAAGAATCTAAATCATCTGCAGCTGATTAATGAGGACAGGCCCCAGTGCAGCCACACATCCTCCTCATCCTTCCTTTTCTCCTCTGATTTAATCACCCCTTTCCTTCCACGCTTGCCTTTCATTCTGCCTTCTTACCTACTTACTAACTTATCTTCTAATCCCTCCCTTTCTTCTCTTTTTTCTTACCTTCTCCCATAATGCCCAGTTTTCCTTTCTTTTCAATCCTTTTCTGATCCCTCCATCTCCCTCTTGGCACGCTCCTTCCCTCCCCATCTTTCTTTCTCATTTCATGCCCTCTCTCTCTCTTTTCTTCCACTTCTTTGTCTCCGCTGGCTCACCTCTTTCCCATTATCTTCTCTTCCTTCACTTTTTTTTTCTTCCCTTTTCATCCGTCTTGTTCTTTCCTTTGCTTTCATTTTTCATTCCTGACCTTTACTCTCTGCCTCTATTTGTCTTCCTCTTTTTTTATCTCTTCTTCTTTTCTCCATCTTCCTCATCGCTGACCCTCCTCTTCATGCTTTGAATTGATTATGAAGCATTTTCTTCTTTTACTTCCACCTGTCAGCTCCTCCTCTCCTTACATGCCTTCGATCATCTGTCCTCCTCACCATCGGACATTTTTCCAGCCTGAACATCTTCTTGTCTTCCTGCCACTTCAGCTCTGACAGGAACACACCTCCGCCTTTGTCCTTTTCTTCCTCTCTACTTAATTGTCCAATTTCTCTTTGCCCTTATCCGCTAATTCAACCCCTCTGTTTGATCCCTTCCCTTCATCTCTTCCTCGCTCAGGGTTGTTTAATTCATCTTTTTCACAGTCTCAGATGAAAATGGAACAAAAAGTGTCGCTTCAGACAAAGTTGGATAGAAAGGAAGGAGCTCGGGATGAAAGGATGATTTAGCTATTTATGATTAAGCTGCTTGCTAACACAAATATCTAATGAGCCAATCATATGGCAGCAATTGAGACGATTCACTAAAAGTCAGTCTGAGCATAAGAATGAGGAAGAAATGAGATTTACTGGGATTCTCTCTAACAACCATCTCTAGTTGTTAAAGACAACTGGGCAGACTGGTTGGAGATGATGGAAAGGCAACAGGAAGTCCAGTAAGCAGTGAGGTCTGCAGAGTTGCATCTGTGGATTTCTGCTCTTCTTCTTCCGAGCATGACTCCTTTTTTTCACCAAATGTCTGGTTTTACACAGAAAATGTCATCCCTCAGTAAGCCGGCGGGGACCATGCCTCGCTCATCCGTTTATCTATCGCAGCTAAAACTTTGAAGATGATCACAGTTGTTAGAGAGATTGCTTCAAATTGGTCATGATGGTTGGGAACTGGGACATGGTGGAACCTGGAAGACATAGCTGTTGGTGCATAAAACACCAAAATAATCTGTTTGGTACCAGTCGCTCCTCTTTCTCTTTTCTCATTGCTTTTGTGTTTTTCCCATCACTTCTGCAGACAGGAATGAAATGTTCCCAGTTTCAGTGAAACTAACGAGAAGCAGGAAAGTTAATGTCTTTTAAACACCCGCCTTCATTTCAACGAGCTGCATGAAAAATGAAAAACACAACTTTTTGCGCATTTTTTTGCATCTTCGTGCTCCACCAAATGCCAGCGGGGCGGTCTAACCCACATCCCAGCAGCCTTTTAAATAACCATGGCTTCATGTAATGGCGGAGCGGACAAAGACAGGCTTATTTGTGAGACAGTGGATGGAGACATGGTTGTTCTAAATCTACTCAGGCAAAATCAAATTCATGAATCATACAAAGACCATGAATCCATCTTTTCTTGGAGCTTATCTGATCAGAGCTCTCATTCCTCACACTGAGTTCGCGTCACAATGCTTCTTATATTTAATTAACACACTGATTAAAGTTTGAAGTCTACTTTGGCTTCATTGTTGCTCTGTATATTTACCCGAGCAGCCAGGCAGCCGTCCTGAGGCGAGGATGAATCTGTGGCTCTGACTATGGTGCTGCGGGTAAGCCGCGGTGTAAAAGCCGCAGAAAAAATCCCACATGAGTCACCTCTGCAGATTTCCGATTCTTCTCCTTTTTAAATCTCCAGTTGCTTCAGATGAGGAAGTTTTCTGCCTCGGTGGGTTGAAATTTGCTGCCATGATTAAGCTCAGTTGGATTTATTTGGTCTACTTATGTTGCAAGGCCAGTTCTGGGAAAGTTGAGCTGAAGATGTGAATAAAATCAGATTGAAATGATTAATTTTCACAAACATTTTATTCCTCAACAACATAAACTGCACAAGTAACAATTATTTCATGGAAAATATGAGCTCACTTTGAATCTGATGGCAGCAACACATCTGTTAAAATGAGAGACATTAAATAATCCACTGAGTCACTTCTTGTGAAAAACAATTTTAACAGTAACAAAAAGGGCAACAGATTAATTATTGATTTAATATGTCTTTTGTGAGTTACCCTGGTACTAGCAAGATAACGCCCCCCCAGGTGTCCGTTAACGGAATTCGCGGATTCCACTTCGCGTCAGACGGTCCCAACCTGCAGCCGAGACTAAACATCTGGAACATCAGCATGAAGGTCCAGGACTGTAAAACAGCTGGAATCCTGATCAGACCAGAACGGGAAACTTTCCTCTCCTAAAACTCCAGCAGCTGCTCTCCTCACTTCCAGATGTTTACAGACACAAACATCTGCTGGAACTACTTTATATAGATGAAATGATGAAATGTCTCAGTTTTAACCCCTGATGTTTATAGTTTATATGGTTATGTATACAGTATATGTTGTTTTTTGGCATCAGCATTAGAAGCCTGGTGTGTTATTGTGTTGCATAAATGACATTTTTCTCTGTACAGTAGATGACTCAGTAGTGATATTTCCTGTTATGGCCAGGATCCATTAAAATGGTGTAAATCCAAATATCTGTCTGATAGAAAGCTTTTAGATAACCATCAGTCAAAGAAAAGCAGACAGAATGAGTCATATCTGTTCTAGTAACAAGATAAAAGGCAGGAATAAGGGGAAATCTAAGTCATAAAATAGCCAGGATCTAATTAAAACCAATTCTTTGGAGGTATCCTCATCATTAGAGTCGGTCATTTTGAAGTAGTGAAACAAAAAACACATACAGAAGCTTTTTCCCTTTCAATAGAAATAAATAGATGCTAATTACCAGCCTTTCTATACTCTTTGTGCTCCTTCTTATCTTATTTTCTGTGGTCTGTATCTTAAGGACAACCAAAGAGTTGTTTTAAAACCAAAGTTTTATTAGATGTCTGAAGCTCAGAGCATGGATGTGGACACTAAGGAGCACAAGCTCATCATTTTAAATGTCCCGTTCACCGTCTTCACGTTGGACTGCACACTTGGGAACAAACTTATTCAATAATATAAATATTTAAATCAGTTTTTTTTGTGTGTGTGTGTGTGTGTAGGCCCTATTTACCATTTATTACTGTGTGAAAATGACTGCAGTACTAAAAAATGGGGGGCAGAAGAGAAATATCAGATGATGTTTTTACCATAAAGTGATGGAGAAAGTCTATGTATCAAATGTGACACGTGCAGCATCCCTTCGCCAGTCTTATACACATGATGCGGGAGCATAAATCCAGCTTTACAGGCAGAACATCTGGAATGTTGATACTTTAATTTCTAAAACGGTAAAAACATTTCTAACAGATTTTATAATCGCAGCATCGGTGCAGTGAAACCTGCTGGATCAGGATCTCTCACATAGAAACATATTGCCTGATTAAATTCCCTTTATTTTGCTTTTTTTCCCTGCGGTTTCAATCTGTTTTGAGGGTTTTACTCACACCTAAAGCTGGGCTGAGGCAGAGTTGTTTTCGCTCTCTCAGCTCCCGCTAGCACCTTCCTTCCTCTGACTCAGTGTTTAATGGCCGTGATCATTTGTATCTGCTTCACAGTCTGTTTATCGCCTGTCACACGGATGCCACTCTTCACCTCCGAATGTCACGGTGCTCCTTCAGCCCATCCGTAATGAAGAGGACAAGGTTGTCTTCCTCTGCAGGTAAAAAAAAGAGAGAAAAATGAGGCGCTGAGCTGCTGTGTGTGCAGCAGGAACTGTTCCAGTCAGTGCATAAGCTGTGTGGAGTGATTCTGTATTGAGTGGAATTGAATTAGACAGGCTTCACTGTGGAGAGAAGTGAATTTCAAGAGGCTTTACGTATGTAGAACAATGCTGTATTATCCCCAGGATTGAGAACACATTCAGATGACGAGAGTCTGGCCTGCTCTAATTAATCATGATGAAAGAGGAACTCTGGTCCCGCACATCGCGGCTTCAAATCTGACTCAAAGCTTGGCTTGTTGCAGAATGTTGTGTAAACTGCTGGACTGGAAAGATTTCAGACCACAGCTGAGGGAACACGGCACGCCGGCCAAATGAATTTACTCTGAGAATGCAGACAGGCACGGGATCAATAGTAATTACATTCCTAATGTGTTTCACTTTGCGCGAGTTTGTTTACGTGCGACGGAGTCGGGTCGTGAAACTTCCCAAGGTGAAAGTGTGACGTGGAGCGGAGACGTTTGAGGTTCCAACTCCTGTTTCTCCACGGATCTCAGACGCTGTCAGAGAGAGCACAGACACTCGATATGTCTGATGAAGTCATGTCATGTCTGCTGAGAGGCAGCGGTGGATTGGGTTGCAGCTAACTCCATTTGCATTTTACATTTCCCCCCTGGAATTGTTTTGATTCATCGTCTCATTTGCTTTTATTCATTTTCATTACAGTCATGAGTTAATGGAAGATTTGCAAATGTGCTGTGACACACCGTGCTTGATTACTGCTCCGCTATGAATTGCCTGACAAGTGCGGTACCCCCCCACCCTTCATGCTAGATAAGTTAAATGGGAACTGTCACTAAAAGGCATTCAGAGCCACGTGGTTACAGGTACAGCTCTTTGCTTGACATTGCAACAAAACAGAGGCGGTGATAGGGCTGTCACAATTATTACAATATTCGTCAATCGTGAATATTTTTCATAATCGCGAATATTTTTCTTATTCGCGATTACTGCTTATCCAGCATTAAAACGTCAGATATGATGCAGCCGTCCTGCGCCAGCACACAGCTGTGGTGAGATGGCTAGCGAGGCTAACAGAGAGGAGCGTGAAGATATGATTTGTTTCAGAAGCCACGTACCATGACACGGCTGTGGAAACATTCTGGTTTTAAGCTGAACAGTAAAGGGGAGCCCCAGAGGAAGCAATTTCTAAACTTTGCCGTAAAACAATCCTGGTCAAATGCGCTAATACAACAAATCTGATACTCAACCCAATACTTTTTCACGAGAGTCATTACTGGCTTCTACGTGGACAGGCAGCAATGATATGAGGTTTCTGCCAGCACTGTTGCAGAAAATAAATAACAATAAACACACTTCATAAATGGATAAGTTCTTTGTATATTTTTTGAGGCTCAGGAATTCATCATATTGCTCTCATTCATTAAGGAGTACAGTACAGAATGTGTATTATTAAAGTTAATCATACTAGAGTTTAAATTAAATAAGAAATACTTTATCAATCCCAGTGGGAAATTCAATGTTGTAGTAGTTTTTTTTTTTAGTTGTATAATAAAGAAAAAAGATAGACAATATATTTGTCAATCGCAATTATTTGTCTGACAATTAATCGTCTCCAGAAATTCCTAATCGTGACAGCCTTAGGCGGTGATAAAACTGGCATCAAACAGTCAGGGTCTAAACTTAACTCCCACTTTTTTAGCTGTCACCGAGTTCGCCAGAATGAACTATAATAGTAATACAACAAACAGTCCCCGCCCCAGGTTAGAGCAGGACAATAAGCTGGTTATTGCTCCAAACACATTCTTTCTGGAGATATCACATAATATGGAAATATGGAAATGTGTTGGATTTATTCATCGTTTTGACATGAATAAAAGATAGTGGACAGAAGTTTGTTTGGTTAGTTGTTGTAATAGATACTGATATTTAAAGGAGAACTATGCAACTAATTTGCCTCAATAAATGTTTTTTAGAATCCCTGTGGTGGTAAACAAAGACTTGGTGGGGTGATTCGCCAGTCTCTCTCCTCCCCCCGGTGTCTCTGTCATGAAAACAGCACTTGCAGCTTTTGGATGGGCAGACCCGAGCACATCTCCCGAGAACAAAACCTGCTTTACTGCACTCAGACCCATTTATAACCGAGCCGCTAACAGTGCTAGTTTAGAGCAAATCAGAGCCAGACTAAACATCGGATCTTTGGCTTTCCACCATCTAAACACCAGCTCCTCAAAACTGGCTCTACACAGCCAAGCACCAACTCTGCCGGACCAGAGTAAGGAACCAGTTCACGTAGTTTGCATCAGGCGGTGGAGCCGGGTTACCGGGCCAACACAGACGTGTTACCAACCAGCGGCGCAATGGATTCAAAACAAATCGGGCCGAGGAAGAAACCTGTTGTTTCAGACATGAAGAGTCCCGCATTAATAAGGTAACATTCATTGTCCCTGTATCCAGCCGTGCTGTCTGTTCCTCAGTCACTAAGCAGCAACAGGAAACTCTCCCTCACTGTGCTG
>JBBBVT010000026.1:2254574-2266019 GCA_037177035.1 Craterocephalus eyresii | reverse complement strand
CTACACGCCAAAGCACATTTTCTGTCACATTCAATAAATGTCACTTATCACGTTACTGGTCTCTCCTGATTGAAATGCTATTTGCATTGGAAGTGAGAGGAGCATTATGTACGGAGGCCCAGGAGTGCCACAGCAATGCAAAAAATCACACAAATAGTTTTTTTATTTACCTTTGCATAAAAACTATAAACGAAACAATTACATAATTATCAACATCTTACACTCAATGAGTAAAACATTCATTTAAAGTAAAGTGTCACACTTCTTGCAGAACAACACACACAGTGGTTTGCAAAACACTAAACACACATTTATACATTAGACAGAGTCTATCCTGATGTCTCCTTCTCCCATTTCCCAAGCACTGACTGACAAAACACCAAAGCCTTGAGCCAGCTGCTTGGACACAAACATCATCAATGCTATAGACACACTAATCAGGTTTGAGCTCTACAAAAAGCAGCAGGTGAGTTCACCAGTTTTCAACCAAAACGGAATAAGTTAGAAGAAGAAAAGTGTGGATGAGAGGAGGAATCCGCGCCACAGCAGTGAAAAGATGGATCCGCCTTTTCAGACGGGGTTCCCATGTTGTTTTGCCAGTGAGGGTGTTGGTCAGAAACCCTGGCCAGAGCCAGCAAGGTGAAGAGATGTGTTGTAAAACATTTCTTCTTTTCCAATTTCTTTTTCTTTTCTACTTTTACTTTATGGTACTTCAGCCTGTACGGGTAGTAAAGTATTTTTTGTCTATTTTCTGGGTTTTCTGCACGGTGTCGGAACATGTTTTGTTGTGATTGTCTATGATGACAGATTTTGGTCATATGAAGATAAATAAATCAGATTTTTATTGGTCTGCAGCACAGAGCTTGTGTTGGGGAATTTACCTTGTTGTGTTTGCACTTTCTCTGTGTACTTCACTTGTTAATGAATCTAATCACTGAGAAGCAGAATTGTTAAAAGTGTTTTTAGTTAAGAACAGCAGTGTGTGAGTGGTCCAAACAGAATTTAGCCTGATGAAACGTTTCATAGGAAAACAAAATTTGTTTTTTAAATGTGTTATAAGTAGTTTTTGTGTTGCATGTTGCACAGGATCTGAGGTGTTTTGCTTACTGTGTGTGTGTGGTTGTGCTGCTTGTGTGTACGGTTTTAAAATTTGAGTCCTGTTTTCAAAATCATGGTTGAGCAATTGTAAAAAACTGAATCACAACACACACAATTAGCAGCAGCTGCTCTCTTCCGTTGTGTCTACCTGTGCAGTTGTTGTGGCTTTTGTGTTTATGGATTTAAAGTCTTCTTGATACTTTCGTAGTCTTTATTTTCTAATAAGTTTCTAGCTTTATTTACACATTAATCCCCGGCTGGGGGTTGGGGAAGAAAGGAAGAAGAGAGTAAACATGAGAAAATGAGAGTGAAAGATGAAGGATGCAGTGGAAAGAAAGCAACAGCATCAGACCAGATGCAGCATCTTCTAGGAGGATGAGACTGACATCATCAGGAGCTCCTACTGAACAAGAAACACAGCAGGAAAATGACAAAAATAACTGTTGCTGATTAAACCCAGAAGACAAACGTGACTGACTCTGCTGGTTAATCAATGTCAAAATATCAGGAGATAATAGTGATCAATGATCGTGCAAATGTGAACGGGCCTCTGCAAAGAGACCAGGGGCCCACAGGACCACAGACCTCAGCACCGCAGGGACCACAGTGTATCTGCCCAGAGGAAGCACCCTGCGACTCTGAGGCCCCAATGGGTCCAAGATGGCAGCCGCCAGTCCTGCAGGCCGCTGCCCCCTCCGAGGCAGCCAGAGTGCAGAGCCCAGGGCTCCATGAGCCTCCCCAAGGAGCAGGCCACCTGACGTGTGTGAGTGGACCCACCTACAACCCAGCTGAGATGAAGATTTTGTAACTGACACAAAAAAGCTGAGTTGAAATGTATTTGAAGGAAGACGTGAATAATAATGAGATAGTTTGTTTTCTAAAAGATTCCACAGATACAATGTGGGTCAAAAGTAGAGGAAACCAGCAAATATTGAAATGTTATTGAAACAGTCATAGTAGGGGTGCAACAATACATGATATGGTATCAAATCGTTCAAAACGGAGTGTGAAACGAACAGTGAGCACTTTATTATCTGAAATAAACAACTGAATATTTTTGTGTACTTGTCCTGTGATGATGCATCAGGGTAGAAAGCTCTGTGGATCTGAGCTCAGATGCTCAATAGAGCCTCCAGCCCTGAGGCAGGGGTCGTGTTAACAGCATATTTTATGTCAATAATTGTTTTTATTACATTGATGATGGAAAAATCTGAAGACCGTCTGTCATTTTTAGAGATTACAGCATTGGATTAAGAAACTGAAGTTTTTTGAACAAGTATTTGGCATTAATTTGGAAAAATACAAGTAAAAGAAGTATTAAAATATTTTTTTGTATCGGAAAAAATATCAAACTGTGACACTAAAGTATTGAACCAACAGGTGATTTTTTTGCATCGTTGCACCCCCAATGCTAATTCATAGCATTTAAAGGACCAAACCTGTTGAGCAAATGCTAGCAGGACTAATTTGGAATTATTGAGAAAAATGATTCCTATAAATATGCATATATAGTATATATGGTGAGAGACAGCGAGTCCATCTCCCTCCCTCCATGTGTCCAGCCGGGCGCCTCCACTCTGGTTTCGTAAGATGCTTTCTGTGTCAGTGAATCTTCTGCACCCATGGTTCCTGTCCACACTCTAACCCTAGGGGCACAGCCTTGTTTTATGCATGTCCTCTTCCAGGCACAAGGCCCATAAATGGTCTCTCAGTGGGCAGACGCTGGCCAGGGCTGCTGCATGCCACTCATATGAGCTGTACAAAGCAGCTGAATACCGCTGATGGTCTGCCCTGAGCTTCCCTGACCATGGCTGATTACCCCTCTCTGCCCTTCCCTGATGCCGGCTCCCCTCCTCAATACACTCTCATACACTGAACTTTCTGACTCCAAGAAATGGACTGTAAAACAGGAATAGTAAGGGTCATGCATACAGCAGCTACTTACTTTTGAGTGAAGTGAAATATTACCAGTGAGTCATTCATGACTTGGACTGACTTGTTGGAAAAGTTAAATGTCTGACATGAGCCACGCAGCATATGTCATTATTACCCTTTAGGTTAAAAGTACATGTATTATTATTATACAAACAATGAGATAAATCCGACAAAACCTCAGACTTCCTGAATTCCTTTAGTTCCATGTGTAGTTTACACTTATAAATAATAAAATAAAAATAATAATAAAACTTTATTAAAAAGCTGTTTAAAGCAATCAACTGGTCCAGGCACCTTCCCGATGACGGGTCTGATGGAGGTTTTTTTTACCGTGAGATATTTTTTATGAAGATGCATAGTAAAAATAAAGCAAAATTTATTTGAATGAACTCAAACAGGTCAGGAACATCACAGAGAAAGAGGACCTCAGAGAGGCTGAGTCTCTCAGCAGTAATTAGGTTTATCTTTCACTAACAAAACTAAAGGCCTTGAACAATATCAGTAATTTATTTTTATGAGACAGGAGCTGCAGACCGTATTCTGTTGCTTTATAAAAATACCGTCCCTGCGTTCAGGTCAGAACAATAAGACCCCTGTGTGTTCTCGCTGGTTTACCTTGAACGGAGCTCACTAAAGCATGAAATGGATGCAGATGTCGGTGTTTCTCCCTGTAGAAAAGATCACTGTGAAGCTGCTGCATGGTGATTCGATCAGATTACTAAAAACAATGACCGACCGGCTGCCAGTCATATCATGTGGACCAGGCTTTTTTATTAAGTGTCCACTTCAGGCATCATGCTGCTGATAAGGACGCATGGAGTAATTATGTTTGTCTGCCTGAATGTCACATCCTTCTTTGCACCAGTTCACTGGAATATCGCACTTCATATGATGCTGCTGACATGTTCTCTGAACTCTGTTTTGAAGGTAGAAATAATGTAATTTTTTGCACAGAACCGATTAGATTAGCATTTATTTGAACTCTGGTTCTCTAAAATCCATCTCCTCTCTTTGTGGATGTTTGTCCTTTTTTTATTATAGAGGAAGAAAAGATAGAACTTTTTTCTCTGAATGCATTATATGGCCCGTTTCATAACAACAAAAGGCTTATAGCAGGAACACAGAGAGCGAGGCTCTGCTAAAAAAAATCAATACGCCGCTACATCTTCACATAACACACACTTGTTGTCTGTTTTAAGTTGAAAATATTGTATATCGGAGCTTTAAAATCAATCCGAGCAAACTGAATTGAATTCCATTGTGAGGAGGACACAATAATTTCATTGAGTTATTTCATTTATATTCCAGTCATGTTTCCAGAGGCTGTGAGAGGGTCAGGAGAGGCCAGGCGCTGCTGATCAATGCGCTGATTAACTGAGTTTCTCTATAAAAGCAGAACTTTGGTCAGTTTGTTTCTGTGAGGTGTGTGTTAGCTCAAGACAAGGAGGAAATACATCAGACATGTTCTTAGAGAAGCAACCCTGCCCATCAGTCTGGGAAGGTTTATGACAGGATCCCCAGCTGTGGACCTCCTGGGTCGGGGTCCTAACTTCAGGCAGAACTTTTAGGTTGTTCTGGATCTATTTAATGTGAATCCAGTGTTACAGCAGGGAAACATCAAAAACCTGCAGGACCTTGAGCCAAAAGGTCCGGAGCTCTGGGTTATAAGGTCATTTCCAACTAAACTACAAGAAGGGAGGCAGTGTGTGTTGGTTGAATACTTGTGCCCTTTAATAATAGACTAAAAACCAATGATACATGACTGGAAAACCATCACAGTCAGGTCAAACCTGACGGATACTGTTTCTGTGGAAAGAGCAAAAATAGGCCAAAAACCTGATTAATATTAACCAGTATGTTTTTTAATAGAACAGTAGTTTACAACCTGGGTGCCTGGACCCCCAAGGTTTAAAGTTGGTAATTACTGCAGCTTAACTTTGGTTTTATCAAGGGAAAGGAGTCAGCCAGAGAAGCAATGAAAGCATAAAACAAATCATGGTTCCAAAATGGGTGGCCATGGGGGGTCTGCAGCTTCTTTGGTAGCGTAGCATGAAACGGTCCACATAAAAACAGGTCTGGACCCACTGCAGCAGAGCAAAAAGAGATATTCTGCTGCATCAACTCTAACACTTTGTTCTTATAATAGAAGTAACCATAGTAACTCATGATTTCATGATTTTTTTCTGTACTGTGTATGGAGTTGGATCAACATAAAACCTGCTTTCAGGCCAACACCTCTCACACTGTAGCAGGAGTGTGTGTGTTCCTACCTGAGAGTCTCTCTGCAGCCTCCGTCTTTCCTTTATGCAGAAAGTGATGGGGTCAACGCAGACAGCTTTGAACCAGAACTGCCGTCTAGATTTAACAGTCAGGTAAATCCCGCTGAGCCCGCCATCAAAGTGATGGTGACAGCACATCTTTCTCACGGCACAGCAGCAGCCGCAGATCCGCTTGTTCCGCAGCTTGCATATGTGACGTGCGGCTTTTCGTGCTTTGCAGACAAACCAGCTTAAGTATCACACTTCATGTCCGTAGCTGGGAACCAGTATCTTTACGTTACCGCTGCAGAGTTCTCTCAGCATCCAAACATGATGGGACGTTTTCTAGGGTTTCATTACATCAGGGTTTCATCTTCTACTGTATGCTGATATAGTTAAAGAAGTTTTCATTAGTATTGAGCTGGTGTTGGATTTAAAGCAGCTTCACTGGACGTTTTTAAGAAAGGACGAGTTACATGTGATATTACTGGTAATGATACCTTGGCAGAAGATTCAAAGTCCTGGAGAGTCCAGACACTTAAAGGTTCTCCACACAGTTCTCTTATAACACATCAGTCTTATTTTCATAGTTTAACCATGAAAAGACAAAATCTGACTTTTATATGTGTGTCAATATTCTGACTGGATTTCAGCTGATTCGCTGGAAATGTAAAAAATTATCACAAACTTTTCCCCATGGAAAAGAAAAGAAAAGGATTATCTAACTGACTTTGACACCGAGAAAACTCACAGGGTTGACAAAGGAATTAAAACACATTCCTCGTGATGCCACATCAGCTGTTTGTATCACACTATGGGATGGATTAAAATGATTAAAATTCAGCTAAGGTTTATTTAATTGTTAAACCTCTGTTGCCTATACCTCTGAGAGACTCTGCATCTCTAAGGTGCTCAGTTACCCAGCTTTATTTACACCTCATCACGGTTCATATCAGTTGTAATTAGGATCCAAATAAGATAAATACATTATATAATCTACATGAGTCTGATTTCTTTTTACTAACTAATTAATAATACCTTCAGAAACCCAACAAATTCCTTCATCCTGAGCTCCATGAGGTGACACTGATCCACTTTATTTTTATCACACATTTTAAAATGGTTGCCAATGAGCTCGAAATATAACATATTGAAATAGACATTTTATATACAGCCAGAAAATTAAAAGACATTTCAAAATACACCAAACACATTAATATATCTGAAATATACCAAAGAAATCTGTCACATACTAAACTAAAAAGCAATTACAAGACTAAAGTGTATTAAAAATGATAAAACATTATAATGCATCAAAAGAAATGAACAGATTAATAAAGGTTATGATAGAAGAAGATAAAAAATACAATTAAAAAAAGTTAATTAGGAAGTTAAAAGACTAAAAATATAATATACACTAAGAATGTATTCACACCAGCCTTTTTGATTCAAATGCTGGAAAGTCTGCTTCATTTGGGATGGATTAGTGGACATTATGCACAATGAAAATTCAGCGGGGACAGTTATATTGCCGATCAGACCAAGTTCCCATTAGCTGGCACTGAAAACTGTGTCTAAAACCCAGTTACTGTGCCTTTAACTACAGGGTTTCTTGGGTTGTCGTTTTTTCCCACGGGCTACGCCTCGTCAGGGTTTCAACGGTTAGGGTTGCAACGGTTGTTAAACAATATGGATACAGATTTTGGTAAAAAATTAAACTTTAATTAGATAGATAAATAATAATAATAATAATGCAAAAGAACGACCCAATACTTCAGCGTTTAAAGGTACTTACTGATGTATGACTGCAGAGAGAATCTCACAGTGCAACTTGATGGAAATCATTACTGTAACCTGAGGGTTCACACGTGGTGAGTAATTCACTCGTCAGAGTAAGAAACAGCCTGATGGAGACGGGTTTCATATTCAGCAGCACCTGACAACATCACTGCCCACACTCCCTGCTTCCTCCTTCTGTCCCCCCATGTGACAGCCCCAGCCAATCAGAAGTCAGGAGAAGTTCAACTGAATGAGATCATTTAAACATCATAAACTCCAAACCATTAATTACTGTATGAACCTTACACAGCTTATACCAAAAAGTCCCAGGTACATTTTTTACATTTTACTTTTTTTTACATTTATTAATCACTTTTCTCCATTCAGGCGTCTGAAAACTCGCTAAATACGACAATGTGCTGCCTAACTTGCGCTAAAGGGTGCGCTCGCTTGTTGTTGTTAGGCAGCTTAATGAAGTTTAACCGAGCGTTGCCGCCTGCTGGTTGGCAGGCTGCTGGTTGAAAACGTGTGTGATGATTACAGATGCAGCATTTTGAATGTTAATATTGTTGACGATCAAATTAATTGTGTCCACCAAAATCATAATCGCTATTAAAATCCAATTACTTGTGTCGCCCTACACAACACTTCCTTTTCCCAGGAAGTTCGCCTCGACACGATTTTATTCTACAAAAAATAATACATATATAATCAAACTGGTTTTCAGTTTTTGTGACTAGCAATAAGGTTGTGACATTGGTTAAGTGAATGCTCTGGTATGGGATGTGTTATATAAACAGTCTGATGCAGAATATGACTGCTGTCTTATTACACCGATGACGACACACATTACTTAAAAACATCCTGCTAATGTGGAAGATCTGATTATGGGACATGTCATGTAAACAGCGAGCCCAGCTCTGCCAGCAATATTAATTGTTGTAAGAACGAATGAGAGCCAGTCTGATGGCAGCAGGAGCAGCAGCGAACGAAAACCCAAACACCTGTGGTGATTCCCTAAACTTCCCGTGCCGGGGACGTGGGGAATCTAAACGAGTCCATGACCTTGACCCGTTAAGCTGGCTCTCCACCTCAAAGCGCTCTGCTCGGTCTGCTGCAGTTGCCCATTAGTCGCTGACAGGCGGTGTGGATGCTGCCCGGAATTTAGGAATTCTGTTTTAATCACATAAAATCATAAGCTGTGGGCATTAGTTTGTGTAATCACGCATGTCTCCAGGCTGCCTGAGTCAGAGGAGTGAGGAAACAAACTATGTCAAATGTTCATTAGAGCTGCATTACAGCTCTGTCTGTTGGAGAGAAAGTGGCAGGGTGGGAGGCCGCAGTTGCACAGCTGCCATGCTGGATTAAGATGGATTATTTGTTTGGCAGAAAAGTAATCCTGTGAGATAGCTGATTGGCTCAGACCACCCTTTGTTTTGATTTCTGCTTGCAGCAAGAAAGGTATGATTCCTTCAGTGTAGTCTCCTAAAAATATCTTTATACACCAGTTTCATGTGGAAGAGGCATCAGGTTGTTTTCTGATGCCATCTTTTTGGCACTTTTATCAAAGTCTGCTCTGTTGGACACAGGGAAATTATTCCCAGAATTTTCTTATTGGGTCCAACTTGGTAGTACCGGGTTGGATGCCTTCAGAAAGGCCTTTTGTCTTAGTGACATGAATTCAACAAGGTGTTCAACCATGACATGCTGGTACTAAGGGGCTGAAAGAGGCCAAAAAAATCTTCCCCACGCCACTAAACCAGCAGCCTGACCCATTGATCCCGGGCAGGATGGATCCGTGCTTTCATGATGCTTCCAGCAGATTCTGAGCCCAGCATCTGAATGTGGAGCTGAGATGGAGACTCATCAGACCAGTTTGTCCAGTTCTGGTGAGTCTGTATGAATTGTAGTTCCATCATGTTGCATGTTGCATAAAGTCCACTTCATATAAAGATGTGCTCATTTACTAAAGCATCATTCCCACTAAGGTTCACTGAAGGTACATTTCTCATCAGTAGATTGTTACATCAACCTTAAATAGCCTGATTTAATTTAAAGGTCATACTGTACAAATTACAGGCCAACTAGTACTTTTAATCCACTCTCGTGTTCTTTTAAGGTGGAATTCGTCCTGAGAGTGGCAGTTTGTTCCTGCCAAGAACGGATTGACGCTCATGTGATCCACTCAAGAGAGTCAAATGAAATAGATGTTTGGCCACCTGGTAGGCTACCTTCCATCAACTCTCATGGCCTTTTAAGGTGGAATTAGTAGTCAAAATGATAGTTTTTGCCAGGGTTAAAAACTGCCACTCTGCAGAGTAATTCCACCTTAACAGACCATAAGAGTTGAAGGAAGGTAGTTTGCTAGTAATCTTATCTGACTCTGTTGAACGCAGCGCTGCCATTCAAAGTACATGTGTTGTTTTATTGACTTTAACAAGAACAATAATGCATGTTATTAATCAGTAAGAGCACAAACGTGCAGCAAAACGTATGTTTTCTGTTCTAACTTAAAGATCGTTGCCTGTATTTTTGAGTTATGTCAGTTTTGTGCCGACAGGAGCAGCATCAGACCTGAGACACAGAGGGAAGCTTTAAAGCACTTAATCACTTTCTGGCAGACGACCATACGGCTCCCCTGCAGGCAATCTCGCCACTAGAGGGCTGTTGAAGCATTTCTGATAAAATAATGTCACAGTATAGAAATGATTTTTGTTGATTCTCTAATAGTAGAACAAATGTGGAACAAATGACACAGGTCCACTCGTTTACATGTTTTTTATGTTTATCAGTAAAAGCCTTCATGCTGATTTCTGAAATAATTATTAATAAACAGGGATTTATCTGTTGTCTAGATGCTTCATTAGTGCAGTAGGTGGCAGTATGTGCAGCGTTAAAGAAACATGTGTCTCAGTCAGTGCACTACTCGAGCACTACCTTAAGTATATAGTACGTTTGCAGTCAAATCTAAGTAAAAACACAGTGCACTGAAAGAACCCTAATAGAGTGCCCTAAAAGTGGATGAAAATCTAGTGTAAAATGATGCACATAATACGCGCTAAACAGCAAACATATTGGTGACTTAGAGGAAGGGGCAGGACTTATAACAATGTTTTAAAGTTAGATCAACAAATGTTGGCAGGTTTTAGCAGTTTAGCAGACGTAAATAAGTTGTACATGTCTTCACGTCTTCACCATTTCTACATTTCTAGACATGTTGAGTTGTTCGTGTAGCTTTCCTCTTTTTTGCCGAATGCATTAGCACCTTTGCCACCACAGGTCTGCCCCTCTATTGTTCCGCCTCCGTGGGCTTTAGTGTTGGTCTGTCTGAAAACAAAACTTACTGACATTTTGACCAGTCGCCACATTTAGTGACAACTGACAAACACACATTGTTTTATTTGTGGGAATTGCCAGGTTCTGCAGGCCAATCAGCTGCAACAATTTAGTTCACTCAGATAATTATTATTTAATTGGGGTTTTCTTTTCTTTTTTCTTTTTTTTTTTGAAGGCAGGCTAGTTATGCCACTCAAGATCCTAACCCAGTGCTCCCAGTGACCAGTCAATGCCTATAAGTTGGACCAAAAATGAAATTCATCATTTTGGATGAATACTGATCCACATGAAGACCATGCGTATGCTGAACCTGCTGAGGAAAGGGCGGTTGATTGTGATGCACCGGGACAAAACGGAAGTGACTGACATCAAGACTTTCATGGTGAGACAGAGAAGACACTGTGCTGTTCAACAGACATCAAGACTCAACCTGTTAAACTTCAGATCACTGCTGCTGGTTTCAGCTGCAGCACTGAAACATCACTCCAGACCTAATGAAATCCTGCACATATGTGATCCATGACACTCCCATCTGCCCGTCTGCCTGCTCACGACGGCGCCTGCCATTTATTATTTGGATCAAAAGCTGAGCTGGTCAGCACATCGCTTAGAAAATCTTCACAGTCCGAGGTCAGGGGCAAGCTGTAGGAAACATCAGTCCAAATTTATGAGAGTCACAGCTGGCGTGGGGTGGGAATCTGGGGGTGTCCTTTTTTAAAATTTATGTGGGAAGCAGGGATCGTCGGGAGGTCAGATCTAAAATAGAACAAGTGGAAATACATTAAAAAAATTCAGGGTAAAGACAAAGAGAAAAGGGTTTGAGTGAAAATTATGAATATTAGCAAGGTCCTTGCTTTTTCTTTGTTAAAAATGTCCACATTAAAGTGTCTTTTTATGTATATTTTAACACAAAGAGAAAGGATTTCTGCTTCATCTGCCCCGCGAGGGGGACAGATCACAAGCAAAGCCGGGGACTTAAAGCAGAAAAGCTCCAGTTACATCAGACTGTAGACTTTTTAAACCAGATTTTTATTAAATG
>JBBBVT010000026.1:2180566-2190733 GCA_037177035.1 Craterocephalus eyresii | reverse complement strand
CTTTCTTTCTTTCTTTCTTTCTTTCTTTCTTTCTTTCTTTCTTTCTTTCTTTCTTTCTTTCTTTCTTTCTGTTTTAACCCCCAAATGTAAGACATCTGAGGTTTAACTCCTGTAAAGTCATACATGATTTATTTTTCAAATGCTTAATGTTTCAGTGAAATTTGCAAATCTCTATGCGTTATGTAAATATGGTGCATGTGGTGGCATGATTTCCATTTTCAGTCTTTTATGTGTATCATAAATGATTATGCACAGTGTTAAATAAAGAACTCACAGGGATATGGGAGAGGAGATGACCCCTGGGCTTCAGTTACCCCACAGTTTCCAAGTTAGAGCTGATTAAATGCTAAATAATGTAAAGGGCATGTTACATATATAATACTGAAACCTTTAAAAGATCTGTTTATTTCACGCTTTGATATAGCTTAATATAAACAAATGAGCAATTAGATGAATTTTTCATAGTAAGCCAGGGGCCTTTTGGAGCCCTGGGACCTCTGGGGCTCCATGCAAACTCATTTGCATTTAGGTTACGAACTTGTCTATGAATGAATCACTTGTATGCTTCTTTTTCTTCAGCTTCTTTCCTTTCATTTCTTTGCAGCCTATAACCTCAATAAAACCTCCTGTAAAACTGAGACAAAAGGCACGCTAACATTCACAAAATTTCCAGAGTTTTATTTTAAGTATTGTCGCTTTTCTTCTACAGATATCCACGATGAGAATGGGTTAAAGCCAGTCATGGTGTACATCCACGGAGGCTCGTACATGGAGGGAACCGGCAACATGATTGACGGCAGCATCCTGGCCAGCTACGGGAATGTCATCGTCATCACAATCAACTACCGGCTGGGAGTTCTGGGTGAGTCTGGAGACGACCAACTGGACCCAGCGTAACAGCAAACGTTAAATATTCACATTATTTCATGTCACCAGACCAAACATAACCACACAGAAGATGAAACTGTTTGGTTGAAAAAACATCACAGATGCTTTCATTAAAAATCATTTTCTATGATCATTGTCTGTCATGGTCATTACATTACAACCGATTTTCTATTAGCAGGTCTGTCCATTCACACTCATATTCACACTAAAGTGTAGATGGATCTGTCTCCTTCCTGATCACCAACATGCTTTGTGAGTTTTTTTTTGCCTCCAGCTATCATGCATTTAACTTCCAAAGCGATTTGTCCACTAATGGCTTTGTAGGCCCAGTGGTTTATTTCAGCTGCTTGTATTTCAGTTTAGTCCCAAATAACCCACATCACAGGGCAAACAGTTGGAAATTAAACAGAATCCATTAGTGCAGCGGCATCGGGGAAAGTGCTGGATTTCTAGTGATCTTTACTGTGAATTTCATTTTGTTTGTCTTTAAAACTTTTCTGACTGGAGGCTGAAGGCGATAAATGTTTTAAGTGGAATAGGTTCAATTAAATTTGAGTTCAAAATCCTGTCAGAGGTATGCTAGATGTGGCCATTTAATCAGGGTGTTTCACCTTTCTCTGGGTAAAAGCAGAACTTGCTGTTGAACTAGTTGCTAAGAAACACCCCCCCCCCATGTTCCGCTATAAGAGGAATTTTATCACATTCACTCTGTCATATCTAATTAGCTCCCAAACAAAACTGTGAGTCTTCTTTCTATTTATAAAGTGTTAACTCCTTTTAACAGCTTGTAGTGCCTAAATGGTGTCTGTAAGTGAAGTTCATCCTCTGGGTGCAGCTCCTTGAAGCCTGAGCTTCTTACATTTACATCAGGCATTGGATATTCATGAGCACATGTTGCAGAAATTACAGTCTGGGACTTGGGTTGTTTGAAGGCATCAAATGCAGCGTGATAAAATAAACCTGTAGTTTCATGATTGAAGTAGGATCTGCAGGAGTAAAGGTTACAAACGAAAAAAGTTCTGTTTGGTACAAGCAAAGGTTTTGAAGGAGAAGCTCTTCTGGTTAGAATAGGACCCAAAAGGTGAAAACAAATTGCAGCCATCTCTTGAATTTCACCAATCCATCAGCTATTTTTAATCATGAATAAAATGGGAACGCTGCAGATCCTGAAAAAGGCTGTTTGTGCTGCTCTGCGTGGGCTGAAGACCTGCTCTACTTTTAGATATGCATGAATATTACTCATGTTTTTAGGATGTTTTTATTATGAATTTACCAGCTCTGTAAAAGCATTTTATCCTTTCCCCTGAAGGAGCGCCTTGGATCCCTTCGGCCTCTGGAGATTTTGGGACCTTTACTCCAGAGCTTCTTCATTACTTTTGTTTGAACTGTAACACATTTTTCCTTAAACAGTTTATTCTTCTGGAAAATAAGCATTAGCTTTGATATATGAAACAATGAGGTAAAAAGAAAGAAGCCAAGGAGAGAAAGTGTCTCCTGCTTTGGCCTCTTGTACTGCCGCACCTCCGCCTGTGCTATTAGGTCAGCTACATGTCACTGACAGATGTTAAGCCACATCTCCAAGACATTCTTGGGACATCTCTCTGCAAACAGCCAGGCAGTGTCTTCCTCTCCATTGCCAAAACCAGTAGCTTTTCTTTCTCCACTTCCTCTCCCAGCCCCTTCAGACGTGACCTTGCGTCTTCTGCACCTTGCAGCAGCTTGACTGATCCACAAATCCCTGGGAACCACCCTCCACGGGGTAAACCCAGGCTTTCCAGCCAGCCTCTTGGTACTCTCGGTGCCTAAGATGTTTCCTTTCATGTGCTAGTGCCATAACCTCCTCCCACAGGATGGTTAGCTCTATCTGGAAGACTGTCTTCCTCGCAGACAAGTTGTCAGAATCTCTCTCGGGAAGATTAACTGTTTCCTGAGGTCTGCCAACATCTGCAAACTTTCTGGTCCTCCTGCAAGGGGATTAACGTGTGCTCCTGGGCTTCGCCTACCCTGTTAATGCCTGCTTTGATGCTGTCAGTCCATGCCTTGCTGCTTCCCTACAGCTCTCCAAGACCTCTGCCAGCTTTGTAAGGGACTTGATCAAGGTCCTGACAGTATATAGAGGAGGCTCGCCATGGAGCGAGGCGAGGGCCTACCACCTCACCATTCCACTGTGTGTTGTTCCAGGGCATGGGCGAGGGTTTAAGGTTGCCCTTTCGTGTTCTCTAAATGTTTACCCAGGGGATGGATCTGTTAATGGAAGTATCTCATCTCGTCCTGGATCCCTGGCTGCCCTGGATGCTGCCATCACATGGCATCTCCTGCTGCTTCCTGGTGGCCTTAGACCAGAGCGGCTGTGCTGCTGCTGCAATGGAAAGTCCATTGCCTTTTTGTATGATGGAGATGATTTACCTCAACCTGTACATGGAGTCGATGGAAACATTTGCAGTCGTAATGAAACTTCTGTAGTTCCAACGGCAGTCCAACCTGTTCCTCATGATAATAACACATAACCTAAAGCTAACAAGTTCTGGTTTCTTTGTTGGAAGGTTTTCTTTGTTATTCTTTTCCCTTCTTTCAATCAAGAAAAACTCAACAGCATTGACTCTAATCTCATTTAAACCTGAATAAACCCTCAAACTTGCCTGCACAGCACAATCCCTGTTGATTGGACTAAAGGTCAAGGCAGGATGGATCTATGATGTTTCCATGAAATTCTGACCCGACATGTTGTGATCAGAGACTCTCCTTCTGGGTTGGAACCCATCATTTCCAACCAGTCTGCACATTCCCCTCTGATCTCTTGAACTTCAGCAAGTCATCCTGACCATGTCTTCATGACTACATGCACTGAGTTGATGTGATTGGCCAGTCAGTCATTTGTGTTAGTATCAATGAAACATGTACCTGAAATAAATATATATGTGAAAGAGTAGGAAAAAATCTTTCTGACCTGCAGAACCCGAGAGATGTCCCCCATACCTTCAGAGCACTAGATGTACCAGTAAACTAGTTCTTGTTGCCTCACTGCTTTTAATCTTGTTTCATTACAGCAACGTCTGGAGAAGCTTTGATTTATAGTTAAATAATGAATACTGATTATGTTTGAAGGAGAAACGTCAGTACATGAATCTGTTTCTGTGGTTCCTTGTTGGTTAACATCTGGTGGTTGCAAAGGTCAGCACATTATCTTTAGTTAGCAAACTAAATTGCTCCTCATTCCTATAAAAGAGGGTTTTATCATCATGTTTCCATGACTCAAACAACTTCGTATTGATTTGCACCCCACTTGTCTGAGGAGACGTGTAACCCAGATGCGCCTAGAATCCAGTAACGGCCACAAATTCCCCAACAATGTCATTGGTCACCTGTATGATCCACCTTCTCTGGCATCAAATGCAAATCTCCACTGTTTCTTTAGCAGAAGATGCGCTTGCTTAGTATTCTCTCAGCTGTTTTCATGTGCTTCATTGTCTCCACATCCTCATGAACATGCCTCTGCAGAGCCTCTGCTCCGCTCTGCTCTGCTTACCATTTGTTATAAGGCCGAGCTGTCTGCACCAGTCACTATATTTAGTTGCCTGAGAGCCAGGGGGAAACGGTGTTCTGAAAAAGTGTGCACTGCAGAGAGGGAAAAAAAGACTTGACAAGAGAGAGAGAATGCAGATAATACACTTGTAAAGGTGATTGAGAGGGGGAAGCAGACCGATAACAGCAGATTTGATGTAAAAGCCTTCATGGTCTTGGATGCAGAGTCCACAATTTCAAAAATAACCTGATCACTGAACAGTTTTTCACTTTCCCTCAGACCATTTTAAGTGAACTTTGGAATAGAAAACTGTCAGATTTCCAGATTAGGTTCACAAGTAGCTTCATTTGTATGATGAGCGTTAACCTGCATTTGTGGATCGGGAGGACAGTGATGTCTCCAAGTGTTCCTACAGCTTACTTTCTGTTTGTTTACTTTTTATGACATCTACTGTGGCAAAGTCATCGGAGTGTATCTGGGGTATTATAACCCCACAGTCCAGCTGCTAATACATGCAGAGTAATGGAGGGATGGGTGTACATTTCATAACAAATCATGTAGAGAGGAATGAGGCCTTGTGGTGTAAATAACATAAATACCATCAGACTGTTTCGTTTTACTACAAGGACAAAGTACAACCTGTTCTAGAGGAAACTTCTGGTCACAGATTGCATCTTATACTTGGTATTTGAGGCCGTTCATACCTCTTTACTGTTGTGTCCTTGGTAGAAAATACAGTCGTTCACATTTAGATGACCTGTGATAATCCTCCATCTCATATAGAAAATATATTTCTGCATGAAGACTTTACAGAAGCTGGAATTTAAAAGATTAAATCACATAGAACAGTTTACGGATTCCACTCTCTTCCTGTGAGATTGATTTACAATCATGAAACTGAGCTTTAAGCTTGGAGTGCATCAATCAGGGAGCCCGTGGAAATAATTAGTGAATGACTAGTCTTTGTTTCAAGGAACAGTAATCAGATTTGATGACTTATGTAAATGGGTATTCATGAGCATTTGCTTCATCTCCATCTTTAGAAGATGAATGGATGAAACAAGGGAAGGTGGATGTAAAGATGAATTAATAAGGAAGGGAGAGAATGGATGGTTAATTTAGTTCATATTTATTTTTACAACACCACTTAATGACAAAATGACAAAGCACTTTTAAAGTTGCAGTTTGGGTCAGTGTAATCCAGTTAACCCTCTGATGCATAAATTTATTAGAAAACAGGGCTGGGACGAAATGCTTTTTCTCCCGATGCAATTCTTTTACAGTTCATTTGATTCATTTTAAATTGTGATTCTTGTTATTCTTAGATATTGCAGATTTTTGTGGCAATTTTACACAAGAATTCCTGATTTCAATTAAGAAAAAAGAACATGGTAGCAAGACCATCATTCTGCTCCTAAAATGATTAATAAAAATAATAATAAATTAGATTTTCAAAAATGCTTTTTTTAATTAATAAAAAAAACACATTTAAATATAAAAATCTATTTCATGTGTTAAAACAACAACAATTCCGATATTTCTCCCTATACCCTTAAAATGCTGTTTTTATTTCACATAAATATTTGACTTCTATAGACATGTACAATGATATTTTTCTTTGTTCTTAATATTTGAATTTTATTTTATTTTTATTCTTTAAAATCCATCCAAGATATATATAATATATATAATTGTGTTAATGTCTTGCCCTGTGTATCATTGAGTCAAACTTGGTAATTACAATGTCTGGATATATTACAGATTTATAATATATTCATGTTTTCTACAATGACGTCTGTCCAACGAAGTGACTAATGTGGAAATATATTTTCTACACCCTTGCATATACTAGAAAGCTGCCTTTGAGTTTGTGTCCACAACAGAGAATGCTGTACATCAAAGGGATAAAGCAAATCCATTATATTGTCCACGTTAGTCTAATTTATAATAACTCTGCTCATATAAAACTAGTAATGGAAACATAGGGAAACCAATGGTTTGTATAGAACAATATTTCAGAAGCTGGGTTCATCCTGAAGCCAAACTGGGAACCTGATAAGTGAAATTAATGTGCAAAATATGGAAGTCTGACATATATTTATTTAGCACATAAATGCAACAATTAGAAATATAGGAATGAAATTATGTACATAAACATTAAACAGATTTTTTTCAGAAGGAAAAACAAGAAAAGAAGAATAAATTAAAAATAGCCATTGTGATACAGTGTGATTATGAGACTAATAGAATGTGCTTGGGGGAAGTAGAAGCCAAAAAGGCTTATCACTCCCATAACATATTTAAAGATTAC
Organism: Craterocephalus eyresii; assembly: GCA_037177035.1. Taxonomy (NCBI): domain Eukaryota; kingdom Metazoa; phylum Chordata; class Actinopteri; order Atheriniformes; family Atherinidae; genus Craterocephalus; species Craterocephalus eyresii. Next base: position 2,184,011 of record JBBBVT010000026.1, on the reverse strand, counting down.
ATTGAAACAAAATACATATCAAAATAATTATGTTGCAAACACACAATCAGTTCATGTTAATTTCCCTTTTATCAGGACAACTAGCTGTTGCTTCCAATTATTTTTACACAATGATAATGTTGTAAATGAATCTAGAATAAATAAATATCTGTTACATAATTTGGCACCATGATATCTGGCTGACAGTTCATCACAAGATCTTTTATACAACAGCAAATGAAAGCAGTAAATCTGCTGCTTGCAGTAGAGAAATGAAGAAGCTGGTATGTGTGAAAAATATTGTATTATATATGAAGACCAATCATAATCAAACAATACTCTAAATACAAATGTACAAGTTAGAAAAACATTTAGATCCAAAAATATTTAAAAGTTTTAACTGAGAAAATAGAGGTGAACTGGAACCTGGTCAGAATAAGCTTTATGTGTCTCATTTTAATCTGCATCTGTCAGGGAGCCGGTGAAAGGAAGCTCATGTTTGCTGCATCTCTCTGAGACAGAATGTTCCTCATTATGAGGATATAACTAGTAAAAGACAGCCGTCCTAGACATCTGTTTTATATGCGCGTTAAAGGACAGATCCTGCTACTGTGCATGGATAGGAAACTCTTCTCCACATGCGTGGGTGTTGCACTTGAAATGATTTAAATAGATGTGTCCAGCTGCTGCTGAGGACGCGGAGCGATGGCCGGCGTGGAGCAGATGTCTGGTGTGAAGGGACAGCGAGCTCTGCAGGCTGAGCGGCTCTCTGCTGGGCAAGAGCCGGGAGGCTGATAGAGGAGGAGTGTGAGGAGCTGTCAAACACTCTGTGCTCCTCACACATGCTGCCGGACAGCTGTCAGCAGCTGTGTCACTCTTAGGCTTCTCTTCACATTTAACATACAGCAGCAGGAGCATCGCATGGAGGTAGGATGTCGGCAAACCTGCTCTTCAGTCCAGGAAGCACTGGACAAGGAAACGATACATTTTATGTGTTGAAACTAGAAGCACAAACATATTTAACTCAGCACGCCTTGGCTATGGGAAGGCTGGGAGGACTGGTGGTGGTTCTGTCTCAGTGACCCAGGCTGAGTGACGACCCCCAGATGGTACCAAAAATAAATGAATGATAATTTGAAGAAGGATAAGAGAAGAATGGAAGGATGGGTGAATGAGGAAAGGAGAAAGAAAGATGAATGGATGAAGTAGCAAAGGATGGTCGAGGAGAATGAAGGATTGGAAGAAGGAAATAGGGAAGTGAATAGGTGGAGGAAGGAAAGGTGGATGGGTGAGGCAAAACAGAAAGAAGAAAAGTTGAATGGGTGAGGGAAGGAAGGGGGGATGAAGAAATTTTGAATTAACTTGATGGATGGGTGAGGTAGGCAGGATTAAACAGTTTGTAAATAAAGGAGGGAAAGAAAAATGGGTGAGGAGGACAGGATGGATGGATGAGGGAGGGGAGGTGGATGGATGGAGGAAGGATAGAAAGATGAATGAATTAGGAAAGTTCAAGGAGGATGGATGGGTGAGAAGGAAAGAGGGACAAATGAATGAAGGAGGAAGGAGAGGATGGGGAGGGAAAAGTAGAAGTTGATAAAAAAAAGGAAGATGGGATTAATGAGGGGAGGGAGGATAGATGAATGAAGGGAAAGGTAGATGGATGGAGTAAGGAGAGAAGGATTTTAGGAAGGCAGGCGATGAATGGATGGGTAATGAAAGGGAGAAATGATGTATGAAGGAATGAAAGGGTGGATGAAAGAGGGGAAGGAGAACATGTGAATCAGTGAAGGAAAGGATTAAACAATGGATGGATTAGGAGGAAGGAAGAGATAAATGAATAAGGGAGGAATGAAAGAGGGATGAATGGATAAAGGAGGGAAGCGTATCCTAGTGAAAGAAAAGAGAAAAGATGGATGGATGAATTAATGAGGCATGGTTCAGGACAAGGGAGGGATGAAGATGAACAGGTGACTGGAGGAGGGAGGGATGGAAGGAGGAATAGAGGAAGAAGGGAAGGGTGTGGGTGAGGAGGAAGGAGGGTGAAGATGAAGAAGAACCATGTAGAAATGACACCGACAGATAAAAGCAACAGAAGCTGTTGTGCTGAGGAATAATGAATATTCATGAGGAAGACTTGCTTCAAACATCCCCCCTTCTCCTCTGTAACCGCCCCCCCCTCAGCGGCCCCCCGGTCGTCCCCCGCGCTGCAGCGGTTGCAGAGCCTCGTTTCCTCCAGGTCGGGCGGGAGATGTCACAGTGAGGTCTGTTGGATCAGACTGAGAGCCATCTGGCCTCAGGAAGCTGTCACATGAAGCGGAGTGATGCTAAGCTTTCCTTACTCTCTTAGAGGACATGCTCCCCTCCACCCATCCCCCCATCCTCCGCATTCCCACAGTAGACAAGGGGTGGCACATGATGGCTTCCCGATACAGATGTGTTGCTGCTCTGCTCTTAGTTTACTGGTATCAGCATGCAGGAATCTGCCATTTCTATGGTCCCAGAATTTTTACAGCCGATGAACAAACGGAGACCAAACCAGAACCAGAGCTGGAACTAATTAAGGCATCAAATTCATCATGCTGATATTCATCATGAAACCGGGTGTGAAGGTAATTAATTTCCTTTAGATAATAATATCTCAGAAGTTGCCTTCACTGCCCTGTAGTTTACAGTTTAAGCACAAAAAAGTGTAAATGTAAGTTTATGAGGGAAAAAGATTTTATAAAGTTGTTCCTTTTCAAAGATAGTCCTAAACTACGTTCTGTTACTGGGGCTGTAATCATCAATCTTTATACCCTCTTTATTCATAGGGGGGCAAAGTCAATCCCAAGTCCATAGGATGAAAGGTCGGGGTCCTTGCAGGTCAACTGTCCATCACAGAGCAGACACGCTCAATACAAACAATATGTACACTTTTGTGTCAAGTGATAACTAAATATCTGCTCAAATAAAGATGGAGTTCCACAAGGCACCATTTTAAGCTGCCTATTGATCAGCACCAAAGTGTTCTAACTTTTTTGGATCAAGGAAATAAACAAATCTTACCGTAACAGTGATGTGTCAAACTCCAGTCCTCAGGGGCCTCTATTCTGGAGGTGTTGGTTGTTTCCCTGCTCCATCACCCCTGATTCAAACCGAATGGATCCAACAGCTTCTTGTCAACTTCTGCACAATGAGCCATTCATTTCAGTTTGGTGTTTTGGAGCAGTGAAACATCCACATGGTCTGCATTGTGTTGTGGTGGTTAGCACTGCTGCTGCACGGTTCGATCCCTGGAGTTGGAGCCAGAGGGGGCTGCTGGTTCAGGCAGAGGGAGGCTTTAGACAGTGGAGTTTGCCCCGTGTAAGCTTGGGTTCTCACATGGTACTCTAGCTTCCTCCCACTGTCCAAAGACATGCATGTCCACTTCTTCCTGAACTTAAGGCAGCTCCTTGTTTCCTGTCTTTCATTACTGGGCAAGCTGATT
>JBBBVT010000026.1:2140811-2153036 GCA_037177035.1 Craterocephalus eyresii | reverse complement strand
ACTTTCTAGAAAGTGGACAAAAATGTCTACTTGAAGGGTCATACATGTAAGTTTTTTTAGGGATAATTCAAGGGTTATTGGAGTATCGAAAGCTTTCGTCTGGTTTTAATTCCAGTGGAGTGTGTTGGAAGTTGCAGGGAAGCATCCTACCTGATCCAGTCTTTTTAAACACTTTTCCTTGGATCTTAGCTAATGTCTCCATCCTGCACTGATCAGTTAAACCAGGGAACATAAGGGAGCAGATGCAGGCAGCACATCGTTGTCCACCTTCTCTGTTGCCCAGTAAGTCCCAGCTGCTGAAAATGTCTGACACAATTTGACACGTATACATCAGGAAACTTCATATTATGGAGTTCTATGTAAGAAGATATGCCAGATATTCTCTTCCTTAGCTGCTATTTTCCCACATCTGCTCCAATTAAAATGTCATGAGGTATATAGAATATATAGAGTACATCTATATAGAAGGTGTTTCCAACACTGCTTGATCTATAGCCTTGTTTCCACTAAGCGGTATCCTCCCACATTTGGTGATGAAGTCACGTAAAATGATGGATGGAGCGGTGAGGGATTAAAATGTTTATAGAGACATACAGTAGGTTGTGTTGTTTTAGCTTCACGTGTGTTGGTGTCGCGCTACCATGATGCCGCACGAGAAACCCCGCATGCCGGTGTCGGCCCGACTTTTAGTGGAAACGCTTTTCTGAAGGGATGGACCATTAAGGACCGCACCAACCCGTACCGACCCGTACCGACCCGTACCAAACCGTACCGACCAGTACCGACCCGTACCGACCCGTACCGACCAGTACCGACCAGTACTGACCAGTACCGACCCGTACCGAACCGTACCAAACCGTACCGACCCGTACCGACCCGTACCGACCAGTACCGACCCGTACCGACCAGTACCGACCCGTACCGACCCGTACCGACCAGTACCGACCAGTACCGACCCGTACCGACCCGTACCAAACCGTACCGACCCGTACCGACCCGTATCGTACCCCTCAGTGGAAACGAGGCATATGACACCACAAGGTGATAAAAGGTACAACCTGCTACGAGGCTGACCAAAGAAAGTGATCAAAGAGTGAGTCTGCATTGTGTGGTCCTCTGCATCTTTCTAATTTTATTCATCATTTGTTATTTTTATTTTGCTTATTTTTTTAAATTTTTAATTGATTGAAACTTTTTTTGAATTACATTTATTGATATTTAATTTTTATTGTGCAGCACTTTGGAAACATGATCTGTTTTAAATGTGCTTTATAGATAAATTGGATGGGATCGGTTGGAGAAAGGTTAACTGAAAGATGTGTAAATGTGTGACTTTTGGCCAAATGAGCTCTTTAATGGCTCCGTTGTTTTCATACTTTATATTTAACAGAGTAAACTTCGATATAAATCATATTTCTGCCTACTGATGCAAGCATCTGTTCTGTAAAGTCTATTATTGTGTTCTCTTTTTACTGGAGCTGCCATCCAAGTTATTTCTGGGCTGAAATTCTTTGAAATGAATCTTTGACTCATCTTCTCACATCTTGAGAAGCGCCTTGTAGGCAATGCTGCTCTCTGTGGAGATGATGGATGTGAGGAAAGAGGGAAAGTAAAGAGGGGGGGCTGAGAAGATGGAGGAAAAAGCAGGGAGCATTGCCGGGGCCTCTGGTTGTCCTACAGGGTTTTGAGGCTGCCATTGGCCTTGTAATCCTGCTCACCCCTGCCCTCCATCCCCTCCCTATCATGCCCTCCACCCCACCATGACCAACCGGATCTGTACTGTATCAAGCAGCCACAGGCTACCTCGTCCCTTTCTCTCTCTCTCTCTCTTCTCTTACTCAGTGGTCTTCATCCCATTTGTCATTTGCACCGCCTGGGACTGGGTTAGCTTGCAGGGGAAGATTGTCACTGCCAGGCTTGGCTGCAGAGTTCTCAGGCCTGGCAAGGAGGTGCGACCAGTAACCCCAGCGGCAGCACTTAGAAGGCCATTTAATGGGTTTAGGCATATTGACTAATTTGTCAACAAGTTTCAGAAAATGGAGCTCGCAGCCAGAGTGGCCTGTCTGAGTGCAACATCTACTGGGCAACCGTTCCTGCAACCGTGGGTGCCTTTTCCATAGTCGACCAATTGTGTGCTGGTGCTCGGGGCTTCTGGATTCTTTAATGTTACTGCCTTGGTTTCCACCGGAGATGAATTCAGACGACATCTTTGCTGCAGAGAGGGCGATGCAGCAAAGAGATTGTTGTTGTTGTTAGTGTAAATGTGGCAGAAAGATGAGAAGATCTGCTGCCTCTGAACAAACGGAGTCTTGCAGTTGTGTTACATAAGACATGAGACATTGAGTCTTTTTATACTTAAAAGTCTAAACAGAATATTGTGCAGAATTTGGATTCAATTCAGCTTCATGTATGCAACAGCAATTAATCTAAAGGCACTCCTTAGGACAGTCCATAGTCCAACTAAAAACAAATCCATGCTACGGTCCCCATTAGTCCAACTTATATGAGTCAGTTCATAAAGAATGAACCTAGCTAAGGAAATCACATCCAGTCTTCTCCTTAACAGTAAACAAAAGCCGTGAAGAGTAGGCTACCGCCTGCAAGTGAGAACTTTTGTCTTATTCTCAAGGCCATCCTGTTTTGGACATCTTACAGCTTGTTCTTGACGAATCACGCAATCAGAACTTTCTACTTGTGGAGCTTCCAAGACATGGAAAAACATAAACACATGTGGCCTATAAAGACACGGATCCTGCCACCAAGGATGAAGTTAAACATGAAATAATCAAAGTTTGAGTCATACAGTGTTAAAACAAACAGTGTCAGTGCACTCCTATAGGAAGAGAGGGTGTCTTCTTCCTGAAGCCCAACAGGAAGCTGGTTCCACAGAGAGGAAATGCAGCTTTTTGGATAGAACAATATGAGTTGCTGTAGTTCAAATCCATGGACTAGTTTCTCTGTATCACCCTGAGACAGGATGTTCCTCATTTCAGTAATATTCCATCAGTTAAAGAAGGCGGTGAGTCGAAGTCCCCAGGTTCCTGGATGTTAACCGAAAAACAAGTTAATGTCCTCCAAAGTGATGGATAGACGGTCCAAAACTACAATATTACTGAGATAAAGAGGAAGAGAAGGAAACTTGAAAAATGAACCTGTAAATGTAACTACTATTTAATAATGTTGGAAGATGGTTGTAACATACTATATCATATTAAATTAGTTGTATTCTGTCTGTGTTTGAACACATTACTCCAGTATGACGCAGCTCTTTTACAGTTCTGAGCCTGACATCCGCTTTTTCTGGTGTCTTCTTGTTTATCCAGGTTTTCTGAGTACGGGAGACCAGGCGGCCAAGGGCAACTACGGTCTGCTGGATCAGATTCAGGCTCTAAGGTGGATCAAAGAAAACATCCAGGCCTTCAAAGGAGACCCGAAGAGAGTGACCATTTTTGGCTCTGGTGCCGGCGCATCGTGCGTCAGCCTGCTCACCCTCTCGCATTATTCAGAAGGTACGTACGTCTTCCTGCTGGCAGCCAGGCGGGACTTTCCTCTGACGAGGAGCAACGTACAGATAAAGGAGGAAATATCTGCTTATCTGTATTTCAGGAACATCTTGTACAGATATGAAACACGCCAGAGGATGTTCTGGGGGGGGGGGTTAAAATCTTTGTCAAACTACCAGCAACCTGTTGGCTGCATTACACTCAACTGAATAAGATTTGATTAAATTAGGTGGAAAAATAAAGAAAAGAAAGTCCTGATTTTATTTATTTTTAGAGGATTAAGACAAACCTGTACATTATTTATTTAAAAAATATATTAGATTAAGAAAGAATGAATAAATAAAATAAATAAAATATGATGTTTCCTTCTTTAAGGGATGCTGTGAACAAGCTGCCAGGAGTCTGCTGGATGTATTCTGGATGTAGGCAATCAGGGAGAACAGGACTTTTTTAGAGGAAGATCAAAGAGAACAATTCTGTGTTGGTCTTTTGTTGCCTTCGTCTTTCTCCTGTTTCATTTTTTTGCATCATGTAGTTGCAGGAGCACAAATAGGTTACTTTACATTTAGATAAAAGTCATGTTGTTCTCAAGCAGCAGCAATCATGGCTGCGGTAGTAAACAAACACTCACGTCCTGCCAAGAATCCTTTATTTGGTGGGTGATACATCACCAGTAAAGGTGATGTGGCTTGCCTCCGTCGGTAGGAGCTCCGCTGTAAATCTGCCATGAAAACAGCAGCATCATCAGCTTGCAGGCTCGTAAAACTTCTCCGTCACTCTCTCTGCTCGGGATGGAAATGAACGCGCGAGCTGAGCTTTAACTGATGCTACGCGTCCGACGGCGAGCAGCTGCAGGGAAATCTGCAGGAGAGGACGGCCGCTCCGCTCGTCCTGTTTGAGTCACCGCCGCTCGCTGGAACACAGAATGAGCAAATACAGATAATTTCACTGTTCCTTGTGTATTGACCTACTTGCTGATTGGCAGCTCCTGAAGTTGTAGTAACGATATTCCGGCATGAGGAAACCGCCCACAGTGTTGTTGATGTAAACAGAAACAGTGTTGTTTGTGTTCTAGGTTGTCCTTCATTCCTTCACTGAGGACATAAAGCCTTGTTAATGTTCCAAATCTTATTTTGTTTTGCTGCCATACTTACCTTTTATAGCTCATTTAACTAAACAACTACAGCCCTTCCATCCAGTATAATATTATACTGCAGGACATACAAAGCCAGGTCCTATCCTGCAGCAGGATGTTGTTTCCCTGCTCCAACACACTTGATTCAGAGGGATTCAGAACCAACATCTCCGTGTTGCATAAAGACACTCTGCCGTGTAAATGATAACAGATATTGTTTTAGTTCAAATCTTTTTTTTTAAAATGATGTAGTTTATTTTATTCTCACTGTAAAGCTGGTAACTTGTGGTGTGATCATTTTAGCTGCTGTTAAAGACTTAGATCTGAAATCATATATCATCATAAAATAAATATATTTTTAATCTAGTTTCATTTTCATGTTATTTTAGATTAAAACTGATTTCATTATGTGACATCTTCTTGAAAGTTCCTATTATGCTTGTTTCACTCTCACATAAGCTACACCTGGTATTTTTCTCTTTTCACATTCTCTAATGTGGTAATATGCTCATTAGTTATTTAACATACACAAACATGAGCCGCTAACAGTGGTTTAGAACAATCCTGAAATAGATAATGCTAGTTTTAAAATGAAAGAATTGGTTCTCTCTTGTAGCCTCAGTGCTATCAGTTTCGTGGTATCATGTGAAAGATCACATGACCAGGCATCCTGACTTCCTGTCTGCACCTCTTGGAGATGTTTACCTGAAACTTGTATACAAGGAAGGTAGTAAAAAACCTTAGTAACAAAAAAACTGAAATATCTTGCGCATTATTTGTTGCTGCTAGCAAAACGCTATAGTTTTGCTATTGTCAAATGTTTGGATGTTTATTTATTTTATCTTAGAGTTTTTTGTACAAAACTCAAAACCATCTGTGATTTTGGATCATAGGATGATGTGAGGAAGTAAATCATTTTTGTAATTATTTTGCCTTGTTTTTATGAAATTATCATTTCCAAATCAAATTTAAAAGGCAAACAAAAAGAGGATGAAAAAGACTTAAATAACTTTTTTCTCCTCTAACATTATAGAAAATTAATTGTTTTTCATGGTTTTTGTGCTTAAGATCCAAACCTGCGACAGAATCGTAGAAATCTTTCCAATGAAAACCTGAATATCATTTCCATTACAAGACCAGACGGTTGCTACTGTTCGTGATGAAGTGTGTAAGTGTGTGTTGTTTTACTAACACCAGCCCTGATCTCAGATCTGTTCCAGAAAGCCATCATCCAGAGTGGCACGGCACTCTCCAGCTGGGCCGTCAACTACCAGCCTGCCAAGTACACCCGCTCTCTGGCTGAGAAGGTGGGCTGCAACATGCTGGACACCATCGACCTGGTGGAGTGTCTGCAGAAAAAGAACTACAAGGAGCTGATCGAGCAGTACATCACACCGGCAAAGTACCACATCGCCTTTGGGCCGGTGATTGATGGCGACGTAATCCCGGACGACCCTCAGATCCTCATGGAGCAAGGGGAGTTCCTGAACTATGACATCATGCTGGGGGTCAACCAGGGCGAAGGCTTTAAGTTTGTAGACGGGATCGTGGACAGTGAGGATGGAGTGTCTGCTAATGATTTTGATTTTGCCGTCTCGGACTTTGTGGACCATCTCTATGGCTACCCAGAGGGCAAGGACACTTTACGTGAGACCATCAAGTTCATGTATACTGACTGGGCCGACAAGGAGAACCCAGAAACCCGACGCAAGACCCTGGTGGCACTTTTTACTGACCACCAGTGGGTGGCGCCAGCAGTGGCCACCGCTGACCTTCACGCCCAGTACGGCTCACCCACCTACTTCTATGCTTTCTATCATCACTGTCAAAGCGACATGAAGCCGAGCTGGGCGGACTCGGCTCACGGCGACGAGGTGCCGTACGTGTTTGGGATCCCTATGATCGGACCCACAGATCTGTTCAACTGCAACTTCTCTAAGAACGATGTGATGCTGAGCGCCGTGGTCATGACCTACTGGACTAATTTTGCTAAAACAGGGTAAGTTCTCTCAAAGTTTTCTTTATTTTTACAAGATAAAGCTTAATGTGTGGACTGTGTGAGAAAATCTGATGTACACTTTAACTAATCTCTGCTAACCCTGTTAGCATGTCTGGGAAATGTTCTAATGAGTTACAAGAGAAAAAAAAATAAGCCAATAATAGAATTAAATAATAAAAAAAGAAAAGGCATGAGTACAATATTTAAAGGTCTAGAAACCATGCAGTTCAAATCCAACTACATTTAGCAGCCTATTTCTTTGATACACCTTTCAAGAAGTTGGTAGGATCCCATTTTTGGATCTCCTGTTCCACCACATCCCAAAGGTGGGATCATGTAATGAGAAGTGGTGGCTGTGGACGTCGTTGGAGTCCAGTGGATCACTGATCTGAGCTGTGTGACATGGGGCATCATCCTGCTGGAAGCAGCATCAGAAGATGCTCCACTGGGCTCAGAAAGGGATGGACATGGTCAGCAGCAGGATCAGGTAGGATGTGCTGCTTAAAGCAGGACATGCTGGGACTGAGGGGAACAAAGTGGGCAAAGGAAATCCCCCCTTCCCATCATTACACCACCAGCAGCCTGAACCATTGATCCAATGATGCAGGGCAGGATGGATCCATGCTTCCATGATGTCTCCAGCATCTGAATGTGAAGCTGAAATGGAGACTCATCAGACCAGTCTGTCCAGTTCTGGTAAATCTGTGTGAATTGTAGTTTCCTGTTCTCAGCTGACAGGAGGCCCCCGGTGTGGTCTTCTGCTGCTGGAGCCCATCTGCTTCAAGGCTGGACGTGTTTATTCAGAGATGATGTTCTGTAGACCTTTGTTGGAACCAGTGTTTACTGGACTTTCTGTCATCTCCAACCAGTCTGCCCAGTCTCCTCTGACATCAACAACTGGATATGTTCTCTTCTTCAGGCCATTCTCTGGAAAGCCTAGAGATGGTCTCTGGTGAAAATCCCAGTAAATACTCAGACCAACAACCATAAATCTCCTTTCTTCCTCATTCTGATCCTCAGATTGAACTTCATCAAGTCATCTCCATGTCTACATGACTAAATGTAACAAGTTTCTGCCATGTGATTGGCTGGTTAGATATTTGTGTTAACAAACAACTGAACAGATTGAGCAGATAAAGTGGCTCCTGTGTGTGTAATAGGACTGATAAGATGAAGGGAATTAAAAATCCATTAGAAGTTTTACTGATAACCCAATACGTGTATGACAGCATCAGTCTGTGTAAGAATGTTTAGTTTTAGTCCTTTAAGTCTGTTTTTATCAATGAAAATCAACATTAATGTCTTGAGAACAATAGATTGGAAGCATCAACAGCAAGTTTTGCTGTGATTAGCAGTTCACGGTTAAAGCTGGGAGCCACAGAGATGAAGCAGAGGTTAATAATCCTCCCCTGGTGCTGCTGCAGTGCTGCTTTGATGAAAGGATTTGCTTGCTGTTTATATTTGGATCACGTTTTTTCTTTTGCTTCACACACCTTGAGATTAGGTATCATGGTGTTTGCAGACCAGTCACACTGAAAATTCACTTAAAGGGAATAAATAAAGTCTTGATCGGTATCTTAGGCTGCAGCGTTTGCTCCCTCGCTTGCTGTTTGCCTTCCATTCAGCTGACGCCGGCTCAGCAGGGGGTTGGCTTCCTTACAGATATTTTGGGAAGACATTTTTTTTCTGTGGCTGCTTTCTCAGTGTTCTTCCAATAAAGCTCCTACTCCAAGCAAATTAATCATTGAGACTCAGCAAGATGAACTTTCTGATGGTAAATTATAGCAGATTGATGTTTTTTCCCCTCCGTGTTCATACTGCACGGAGTTTATAATAAGATCTCAGCAGTGTATATCTAAAGCCCCATACTTTGTATGTGTTTGTAACTTACTAGACTTACCAAAGGTTTTGATGAGCTTCTGATCAAAATAAGAGTAAGAATGGGGCTCAAACTAATCGATAAGGACACTTCTCTTTATAGCAAATGGTGATTATTGTCTCAAAAACAACACAGTCCTTACACAAAGTGGAGGAGTCTTAACTTCTGAATCAACAGAAAATGTTACAGAAGCTCCTCTCGTATTTGCTTTGTTGTACCCCTTCCTCAAGCATGTCACCTTAACAATTACGGATTTGGTGTCCCAGTGATCCAAGGAGCTCAGATGTTGGAGTTGAGGAGAGAGGAGGTGGCTCAGGCGTATTAGGATTCCTCCAGGTTGTCCACATCGCGATGGGAGGATGCCTCAGGGAAGACCCAGGCCATGCTGGGACGTGTCCTGGCTGGCCCGGAGAAAAGGAAATCTGTAAGGAGGAAGATAGATGGATGAATGGATATAATCAGTTCAGCACAGTAGCTAATAGCAAAGTTTAACTGTAAATGAAGGAAGTTCTTTTTCTGAGTCATTACGAGCTGCCTCGTTCCTCTAAAGCTGCTCAGCTGTCAGACGTTATCATTTACAGCTCGTCTGATGGCAGAAAACATCTGTTGCAACTCCTTAAATTCTCAGTTTACATGCACCTGCCAAACCAATACGAGGGTGAAGATGTAATAATGAAACCTGTGGCAAAAGCAACTATTCTTACCGACAGGCTGCACGCCTGACGCAAGCATATGGAAGCCAAGCAGGTATTTAACAGTCCGATAAGCATGGAGGGCCCTCAGCCTTCTTCCTTCTATCTGTAGCAGATTCAGTGTTAGAGGAGGAGTGCGCTCTTCCAGCATATGTGAGAAGTGAGATGACAGACCTTAAGTGGAATCCCACCACATGCATAGTGATGCTCCATATGTAGCCGCCAGCTGGAGGGCAGACCTCTCTGTTTGGCTGTTTCCAGCATCTCTAATAAGAGGTCTTGATCAGCTGGAGCTGTTGACATGGTACACAAAGACATGAACAAACAGAAAAAGCTAATAGAGTCATTTGAAAACAGTCAGTATGAAACAGTGAACTGGAAATCTTTGTAGCAGCAGGCTGCAGGGCTGCAGAGGTCTATGCTCACGTTTGCAGATTTAAATCAACTGTTTGGCCTCATTTGCTCAGAACAATTAGTGCAACAGCTGAATGCTTTGTTTCCAAACTCCTGGGTCAGCTCCGTCTCCCAGCAGACTGCTGTTCCTTGGGTTTGCTCCCCTTTTGTTCCTCATTAAGAGCCTCAGTAACAATACCAGCGGAAGTGGTGCCTCTCCAGGAGTTTTAGCCCTTCTGATTCCTTTGACATCCAGTGGGATGGAGCAAGTGCTGCAGCCTCAATGATTGAACCTAAAGAAAAGGGAGGCGGCAGTTTGGCTGAATTAAAGCTTTATGACGGATGTGATTCCCTGAAACAAAGGAAAAGAAAACATAATGTTGACAAAACAGCTGAATATCACTGTAACAAGGTTCTGCAGAGGTTTTATCCAATGATCATAGCTCTGTATCAGTTTTACAGTAAGACACGGGCAAACCTCAGTAAGCCTTATACAAAGTCAGGACAGACTGCAGCTCATGAGGATCTTGTATAAATGTGTATTTTTTTCAGGGTTCTGCCTCAGATTTCATTTCATGAAGCAGTTCTCCCATTGGTCCCATTCAGCTCTGATTCTCTATCCCTTCTCTATCTTTTAATATATTAAAAAGGAAAGCTTACCTTTTGTGTGCAGAGGTGATTTCATCATCCTTTTCTTTCCTCCGCCAACAGTTTCTGGTCATTTTTAATCTAATTTGATGTAAAGTGAACTTTTTTAGATATACCAAAGAGTTTTCTATACCCTGAACACAAAGCAGTGGTAGGTTCCCTAAGAGACATTCCTTAAATCTGAATGTTATGCCTCCCAGTTCTGGGAATTGCAAAAAAACAGTACTCTTTAGAGATTTTGTTAAGGCTGATAGGGAACAATGGGATTTTTATTATACAATAAGATGGGACTAAATCATAAAGGGCTTTGTAGGCAGTAAAAGTAGTTTTTTTCAGCGCTAAATTTCACAGGGAGCTGTGAAGGGAGGCTTAAACCAGATGTATATGAACTTGGCCAACTGAAAGGTTTTAACGACACTTAGCTGAATTAATCAAATCTTGGTTAGATAAATTCATTGATGTTTTTTTTCAGTATTTCAGATATTGGCAGTTCAACAGAAATAGCTAAAATAAAGCTGCAGCAGACAAATGTAATTAGTAATTAGTCAAAAAGTGAATCATTTCCTCCTAATTCCATATTTTCTGGTCAGCAGTATCAAATCCAACAATCACACCAGGATAGTCCAGGAAATTTGGTTTGGATTGGAAAATATTTCACCTTCTTTGATTTTATTCAGTTTTTAAAGACTTACTATACAACTTTTACTATTTTCTCAGTGATGTGGCCTTCATCGAAAGCTAATTTGGCACCCATCTTCATCCTACCGCACTGTGAGGCTAAATGGTCTTTACTTGACTTTTGTCCTATCTCTTGCTCTGCTTTGGCTCTCCTTAGTTTTTTCTTTTCCTCCAATAATGTCCTCAAACATGTCTTTGCAGAATCTGCCGGTGTTTGTTTACATTCGCTTGCAAAGCCAAACTCAGCAGTCGCTGTCCTTGATGTGAAAGTTTTATAGTGCAGCTTCTCAGCTGTAGAAATGCACATAATAGATGTAGCTTTGCCATCAAATGAGTCTTGAAAGTGGAGTTTCAAGGCCCATTTATGCTCGCTTACGTATGTGCATGGGGTCATCTGTGTCAAACATTCTCATGGGTCGCTGTCCTCATAATTTGATGCGTCTTTTAAGTCGCCATGGTGTTCATAGTTACGATCTAACGTCAGTTTCAGACACTGGCTGGCTGCGGTAATGCTTAATGATAAAGTTGTTTCCAACCACCCAACATGCTCTGAACACTCGCACTGCATCTATCAGAAATGGGCCTTTAAGCTGGAATTATACTCTTATGGTGTCTGCATACGGTATGAGGCGTAGCTGATGGCTAAACATGCTCTCAACACAAAGGGTACCATTTTTCATTACAGTTTCTCTCCACCGGTTAACACAAAAATTCAGAGATGCCCAAGAACTCCTGAAATACATAATCGGAAATTGACCAATCACAAGAGAGTACTTCTGTGTAAGCAGGGCCTCGCAGACCTATGCGAATCATACAGCGGTAACTAACCTTCTGTCTGTCTGCATGTCCAGCTTTTGCATCGAGCATAAATGGACCTTTACACTGAGGTTCACTCAAACCGACCAAACTGCCTGAACAACTGCTTGCTACAGGGTAATGTTTCACGAAACCACCAATGACCAAGAAAAAATCTAGCTCATGTATTGGCTTTGACCAAAAACGGCTCATCTCAAGTAAACAATAGAGCAACAGCGAATGAAGGCAGTCTTTGGGTTCATGTTTCTAATTTGGTCCAGCAAGTTGGGCAATGACAGGTCTAACTTAGAAGTGAAACGAGACCCCTGGTTTTCACTTCCAAGCAAATTTATGTTCACACCGCTTTACATGAACTGTACAGTGCTGTGGAAGTAGACCAGGGTTTGTACCAGCATCCACTGAGATCAGTGCTTAATTTGTAAAGTGGGAGGTGCCGGATCGCAGAGTGGGGGCGGATCCGGCAAGTTAAAAGTGATGAACTA
>JBBBVT010000026.1:2101299-2119163 GCA_037177035.1 Craterocephalus eyresii | reverse complement strand
TGCAAAGATTTGATGTGAAAAAAGGTTTAAAAAATATTTATCACATTTTTATGACACTTTTATGTGGGGTACCGTTTTGGTACCCTACAGCAAAGAACATGTTGTTTGTAAAGGGGCCCTGAGGGTTAAAACCAATTGAAGATCATGGAAATGAGACCGGACAACTTTAGGAGCAGATTGTGAAAAATCAAAAGTGAGTGAGACAAGTTGAACAGCAATAAATAATGGTATCGTCTGCATAAAAATGGTACATTGAATCTGATAATATTCAAAAATAAAATCTCATCTCTGGTTATTATACTCCACTTCCAGCTTCATTTCATTTAAGTGGGTCTGAATGAACCTCAGTCATTTTCAATCTGAGAGACTCTGCCTCCCTGAAATGCTCCTTTAACAGACATGTGACTGACTGTTGCCAAGCAGTCAGTTAGTTGTCAAATTGAATTGTCAGGTCTAGTCGGAGGAGGACACACACGCTGGACAGAGGGTAGCTCAAAAAGAGATCTCGGCAGGAAGGACAGGGTTCTTAAGATAAAGCTAATCAAAAAAAGGAAGTCAAAACCACGAAGAAGATCTGTCACTGAAGAAGGTTGGTAAAAACTACAAGATGATCTGGCAACCAGAGGCAGCTGGCGGACCGTCTAAATACACACAGAGGGAGACACACAGGTGAAATCAGGAGGCAGTGAGAAGGAGATGACACATGAGGGGAGGGGCAAACAAGACAAGCAGAAAGAGGAACCTGATACAAATACTGTACTCCTCCATTTGTTTTTAATTGATGCCAATTACATTTCCAGCCTTTTCTTTCCACTTTTCTGTCTTCATCTGTTTACATCCCATCGGGATTCATCTCATTCTGCTTTTACATGTTTTAGAGTTGGGGTTGCACAAAAAAGATGTTACATATTGCGAGCTGCAGAGAGATTAGCTTATTTAATTTCCCTTTGAGTGTGTGTGGGTCACCATCTAATACATCAGACTGGAGTAGTATTCATATGTGTAAATTTTAAATAAATATTATGTTCTCCTGTTCATTTTTACTGCCTGCATAGTTCATCTCCAAGCAGCTGGGAACCAGTAAAGATATTTCCACATCTCTTCCATCAGACCTATATAAGGTTTGGCGCGGTGCGGGAAGCATGAGGAAGGAGTGTGTCTCCCTCTGATGGAAGCTGCAGCATGTAGGACGTGGAGGTCAGAGCCAGATGATATTTTGCCCTGCTGCCCCGTCGCCAGACGAAACAACAGAGATGATTTATGGCGGCGGGCCGCACGGCAGCGGCGGAGGGGAGTGATGCTTTCACTGGCCCCAGCAGACCCAGACGAAATTGGGTTACTAACAAAACGTAAAGGCTCTGTCGCAGACTAACAAATTTAATCAGGGCCTACCTCCCCTGCAGGTTGTTTTAATACCGCAAGATTACGGAGGTCTCCTGTCTCCGTCTGTCTGTTTATGGCAGACGCAGACATGTTTGTGTCAGCATGGCCGCCGCACAAACAGGTTGGGATTGTTTTCCTGCTCAGCGTGGAACATAAAGCAGAGGTTTTAACCTGTAACTCGGAATAACTAAGCTGGAATTCCCTCTGAGGTGCAGCCTGAAATCTAGAGGGATTCAGTCAAATCAGCAAAAGAAAGAGAAGATTTTAATTTTCCATTTGGGAAAAAATGTCTCATAAAAATGAGCTGCTCTCATTGAACTAGAGTTAAGTGGAAAATACAAGAGCATAAGGTTACAGACCAGGAAAGTTAACTCTTTACTTATCCTGTATGGGAGTATTTATCAAAAATTCAATATATGTGGTCACAATGCGCCTCTTCAGAAAGCAAACGGGGGCTGATTGCGTTCCTTAGTGATGGAGAAAGATGCCAAACAATCAACTCTGGTCAGTTCTACTCATTCGGGATCAGTTCACTTTGATGTATGTGCTGCACTTCACCATGAAGCAACACGTTTTACACAACACAGACCATCTGCTGAAACCCGTCAGCTGCTTCTAACAGAACAGAAATAAAAAGTTTGTGTGCGACAGAGGAAGTGACTGATTTGGGATCACACTAAACACACAAAAAAGTCATGTTTTACAAGGTGTAATTAACTTTGTCTGGTTTGGTAAACCCTTTCATTCATGAATTATTAAGAAACGGTGCCACATGTTATTTACCTACAGTAATTCACTTCCATAAACATATACTGTGGTGTTTTTAATTCTTAGTCATATATTTTTTTATTATTTAATGTATTTTGATATTTTATTCAAAATCATTAATTAAATATGCTTTCCATATTTCTATCAGACAATATTTTATAAAAATGTGGCTGTATCACTTTCTTTTCCCCTTCATCACAAAGAAGGTTTGGTTATTACACTGTATGTACATGTATAAATATTTATTTTACACTAAGTCACGGTGTATTGCCTGACTCACTGATATCCCCTGAAGCAGCATTTACCATCCCCATCCATGAATATGAATATTGTTTTAAGCAAAATAGTTATGTAGTTATCTAAATGTTTGGCTGTATCTTTGTGTTTTTGGTTATAAAAAAACACTACGCTGGGGAGGACGGATGTACAGCAGGACAAAAACAGAGACTTGAAAAGAATCAACAACCTGAGTAACTTTGGAGCCGCTGGAGCTGATCGTCCAAAAAAGAATTCAGCACAAGCTGATGAAGATGACGGAGGATTCTTCACATCCTCTCCACAACACAGTGATGAAACAACAGAGCGCGCTCAGTGAGAGGCTTGTTCAGGTCCGATGCAAGACAGAAAACTAGAGAAGATCCTTCCTTCCAACAGCCATCAGACTGAAGAACAAAGCCTTACATGAACAATTTTTATTGTTGTTACATTATTATTAAAAAAAACTATTACAATATTGAATTTCCCTCTGGAATTAATAAAGTATTTTTCATTTCATTTTCATTTTTCATTCGGGGGCACTGAAGGGTAGCAGATGTGTCTATATACTGTAAAAGGAAGACGTCATTACATCACCAGGTGTTTGGCCTAAAAGGGCAAAAGCGTTTTGACCGCAGTGGCTCGAGTTTTCACCAATCGTTTGTTTGGTACACTTCAAAGATCAATGCATGATGGCAGACTGAACAGACAACAGACAGGCCAACCACCACAAACATCAAACATCCTCAGTAGCTTTGTAGTAGGCTGAGCTCCTTTAACAATAACACTGAAATGAAACTGTGTATTTATGTACGATTCTGCTTTCGCTGTGTTCACCGGACATGACATTAAACATGATGAGGGGAAAAAAGGCAAGCGGTCCAGAGCTCTGTGTCGTTAGTGTGCAGTCGTCATAGTCTACAGAAGAAGCAGCATTTACTTCCAGATATCTGCACATATCTACTTTCATTACTTCAGTGTTATTTATGGCCCAAACAAACAGCTACTGGATGTTTTCCTGTCTTTATAAATCATCTTCTCCACATTGTATAACATGGTTTTCAAAAAGAACCAAAAGACGTCCGGTGACCTTTCCATCTGTTTCCTCTGAGTTAATGAATGTGGAATATTTTAATCTTCACACATCACAGGGGACTTAGTTAGAATAAGACTTTGTGGTTGTTTTATTGTTTGTCATTATCCTGGAATAAAGAGTTAGTTCCCAGGTCCTGGAGATATGGGATCACCACTGGCTCCAGAACCTCATTGTGATACATCTGTCTGTTAGTCAGTAAGAGATTTTCCTATTTGATCCCAGCTGGTGTTGGTTTGTCAGGACAGGAAATATTCTGGACCCAGAGAAAATAAATTTATTGAAGAACGTTTGCAGATGTTCATCCTGTGACATTTCCAGTTTCTCGTGTTCCACCAGAACCAGGTTCTGTGCGGCGGCTGGTCTGAGCTTAGACTGGATTTTAAGTTAAATTCACCCAAATCTGCAACAGCTTGATGAATGACAATCCAGGTTTCATTTTTTCCAACAGAACCATAAACTACAGAATCTAATCTCTTTGTAACTCAGTCTTTTTCATTATTAACACATTTATGGCAACAAGGGTAAAACCCAGCAAGTCTGAAACTTTGTGTTACTGAATGTAGATATGGTAATAAGATGATGGAGAGCGATGCAGACACTTCCTGTTAGGTGCAGATTCTATTTGCATGAGCTGGATAAACTGTAATCCAATAAAGATTAACTAGATGCTTACAAGCTGGTGACTTTAAATGCTGCTGTGATGTAACCCAGTGAAACATGAGGTAACTACATGGAAATAAGTCGGTGTCATTCCATAGAGTGCGGCACGTATGTGGCGTTAGCTTTAACAGGATCAAGCCAACGGTGAGAGGAGGAGAAGCTCGAACTTGTCATCATTTCATCTTAAAGTTTTAGCAGCTTGTTTCCGTTTTAAATTCCGTTTTAAAGCAAGTTTCTGACCCAAAGAAAAATTAGTTTGAAATGTTTGATGAGCTCCTGACGAGTTTGTGTTCCCACCTGAAGCGTCACATCTGAGTTTCTGTGTAAGCGTTGTGTCACACGCCAGCAACCTCAATTCAGCTGGCCGTTGTGAACGAGCGCCGTGGCTCATTCATCTCAGGAATACAACGGAGAGAGCGGGAGATAAGACGAGACTCAACGTCATATCGCCTGGAGAGAGTAGAGACACTTAGATAGAGTTAGCGTTAGCTACATCTTCTGTTTAAATCTTCCAGGGTTCGGTGGTTCTTCAAAGTTTCTGAGGGTGAAAAGCCTTTCATCAGTGATGTTGGGGCAAAAGATGCCTGAAAGTTCGTAGACTTCATTTCCATTTTCCCATCCTGGTGTGCTTTCTTCATCAGACCGAGCAGCTGATAAAGCCCTGTTTCCACTGAGTGGTACACTTTGGGTCGGTACGGTTTGGCTTAGTACGCTTTTTTGTGTATTTCTATCATACTGTAGAAGGGCCCATTGAACCGAACCAAACTGGGACCTGGGCCAATCTTCTGGTAAGAAGAGTAAATATTTTTCTACTTGAGTGACAGTGAGGGCCGTATCACTATGCCTCTGATTGATCATGTGCCCTGGCTACTTGGCCACCGGGATCCCTGACTGGCCAGCGCATGGCTTTCTCCCGGGAGGACGTGGGTTCAAGTCCTGCCATACTAGCATAACACACAGTCATAGTGTTCTACAGTAGGTGTCAAAAGTTTTGCCTGTTTATTCATTTTATTTTGGTGATAATTTGTACAAAACTCAAAACCATCTGAGATTGGATCATCCAAACGATTATCCAACCCGTTAGTGCAGTGCAGTGGATTTTATCCCTCTCTGGGTTGAATGTATTTATTTGGTATTTTTAAGAATAGGAGACAGAGGAAGTACAAAGCTGTACCCACGTAAATGGACTGATGTGGGTGAAAGAGAGTATAACGTGAACACGGGTATGAAAAATGGTCATGCCTGCAGGGAAATGGATGTGAAGAAACATGACTAATTAAGTAACTTTTTTGTTTTATGTACTGGGAGGAGAGATTGGAGGGAGAAAAAGGGAATTTTTCTCCTTTTCTATTAGTTTTAGATAATTATGCATTTCACACTTCTTCACTTATTTGTTTCTTTATTTATCTCCTCTCCTGTCCTCTCCTGTAATGAGCTTCTGGCACATTAAGGTCAGGGAAAACTGGAAGAGGATGATGTGAAGATGTAAATTATCCCCTTCAACCTAGTTTTATGTTATACATGTTAGTGTTATTCACATTTCTCATGCATGTAAATGGGTCGAATTAGAAGAATATGTTAATATTTAGACTATGCGGCAAAAACCTGTTGCCAGGTATAAAACCTACATTTTCACTAACATAACAAACATGAAATTGAAATGGAAATCACATACATATTATGTGCTGAAAAAATTCAGAAATGAAATGCACAGTCCGATAAAAAATGATAAGACCTCAGCACCACAGACACCAGATACTTGAACACTTGAACTTGAGCAACACTTAAAAGCTATAATAGAGTCAGAAACTTCCTTCTTCACAAGATTCTCATACACAGTCACTTTTGCTTTTTTACTACTTCATAAAATGCACCACAAAACCACATTTTTCACACATTTGCTTTTTGTTCAATTATCCCTAATCAATGAAAAAGGGAAGAGGTGAACTATTGGATTGTATACAAAATATGAAGAATGTTTTTCATTTTCAGAAGAAAACATTATTTTTATGATGGCATGATGTAGAAATTAAACCAGGCAGAGATTACAGACGGTTGGTGCACCTTGTTCCGACATATGAGGATGCAAGTATTCCACTTTATAATGAAGAGAAGATGTGACTACCCACTCTTGAGAAGCTCAACTTACAAGCTTGGCTCTCCGCAAACTCATTTACGATGCTGCTCAGGTCCAAAGTCCTCTTTCTGCTGTTCTTAAAAGAGTTTAGCCTGTCCAACGAGTCCACAGTCTTTCTTGTCCCAGGCTGCTCATTTATTACCTTGAGCTTAGAGAATGAGCGCTCTGCAGACATGACATTGACAGGTATGTTGAGATACCGTCAATGTTGCTTAATTCGTAGAGCTAACAGGCAAGCTAGCGCTAGCCTCTGGCAGGATGCTAGCTTTTATCTGGGTTTGAATAAAAACTTTACCCTCATCCTTTTTCTTTCCTTCATTCCTTTGTTCATTCATTTGTGTTCCTCCTCACATCCCATCCACTCTGTTACCTTACCGACTCACTCCGAGCTATCCCATTCAGATTAACCAGCGCCTGAAATAATGGCCAACTCCCGCCCTCATAGGTAATGAGCCAATCAGAGCACATATAGACATCTCCATACATTCAGACATTCTCTCTTGGGTGCCAAGCAGAGGCCTCCAGCAGAAAAATGTTAAGTTTATGCCTAAGTGCCAAAACTTGCAGTTCCCCCTTCCTCCACTAGAGGCTGGCTAAGCCAATCCCCATTGGCTCCCATGTTAAAAAGGCCTACTTCACAGCAGAATTAAACATGTTTACAGCTTAATCGGACAGGTTTAACTTCATGAAAACTGTGGGGGGACAGAATTCACTTATGACTAATCTGTTTCCATTTTATTTAATCTGGAAAACATCCATAATTAGGGGCATGTCCTTTTGATTGACGGGTGCCAGATATCCAGCAGCACGGAGGCACAACTGATTTTTCCCCTTATTAAGAGGGGCCTCTGTAGGACCAGTGATAAGTAAGTAAGTAATCTTTATTTATATAGCACTTCTCACAGACAGGGGTCACAAAGTGCCTGAAATGACAACATATATTTACACTGACTTTTTTTGTTTGTTAGGAAAACTACAAAAAAGAGGTCTTTTGTGGGAGAAGTCCTGGAGTTTTGGGTCGGGAAAAGTTTAGGACTTGAACTTCAACTTTCATGGCTTCAGAGCGTCTTAGACCACCTCCTCA
The DNA here is from genome assembly GCA_037177035.1 of Craterocephalus eyresii. Lineage (NCBI taxonomy): Eukaryota > Metazoa > Chordata > Actinopteri > Atheriniformes > Atherinidae > Craterocephalus > Craterocephalus eyresii. The sequence goes on along the minus strand of JBBBVT010000026.1, from coordinate 2,111,780 downwards.
AAGTCCTTTAGGTATCAGGCTGCTGCTCAACAATAGCTGTAAGTGTGGACGAGATTGAGCAGAGGAGCGATATGCATCTCTTGCTTTTGAGTAGAATAAATCTAATATTTTATTTCTTATCTTGTGGGGCAGTGGATGATGTATGAAAGTAGACTGATTTCTTTCTATAATAATATGGATAGAAACCCACAGCTACAGGTCAGTGTTTGAAGCACAGAGTCTCTCCTTTATAGTGATGTTTCTAGGATTATACAACCAAAAAGGTCTTTCATCGAGCCATGATGGGTCAATGATTAATAGAGTTTAATTGAATTGATTGAATTGAACCTTGTGACCTTACATGTAATATCTCTGGCTGCTTTGATGTAGGCAACAAAGCCTGGTATATGCTCCTGCAGTCATGTTTCAATGAAAGACTGAATACTGCATTCCTGATATTCCCTCCGTGGCCTTGACGGATCTCCGGGCTTTGCCTCTTTATTTGCGAGTGATCTCTCAGTCCCCATGATGATAGAAGGTTAATTTTTTTAATTCCCTCCACTTATCCATACGCTTTGTTCCTTTTTGACATCTACCAAATTTCTACTTCAAATTGCCAGGGATTTGGGGTCATATTTCAGGCATTAGCTCAGCCTTGGAAATTTCAAAAAGTCTCCTATTGGTATGGTAATTCATCACAACAGTTGCTAGAAAATGTCAAAAGTACAAAGGGAAATCACTCAAGTTGCACAGCTTCCAAACCAGTGGAGAACAACTGCCGCAACTTCATGCCGATGTACGTCAGCACAGACTTTGTTCCAGGTGCTAGAAAGTAGAATAATGACAATCACTGATTAGTTTCACTAAACAATGTGGCGTTGTTTATCTACCTGCGTCTGATGTCTAAGTTTAGAAAGCATGTCTCCAGGCTTCATTAAAGCACCCGCTGCTTTTATGTTCCCTCGTCTTTTTCATAGCCTTATATAGACAAGATAGGAGCTTTATAACATGAGACGGCGTGCTGGTGGTATTTTCTTTCATTTGCTGTGAAATTGACTAAGTTGTTCATCCTATAAGTCGACTTGGTTTCTGCCACTGTTACACTGGCTCCCATTGCAGTCAAGCAAATACCATGATAATCCAATTTCAAAGTCGAGCAGCGACTTTAATAGCACAAAAACACGGAGTGAAAAGCTGAGGAATGCTTTGATGGGGACTCCTATTTGGTATTTCTTCTGCGTAAGCTGCTTGGAAAAATCAATACATCACAATTCAGCTGCATATCTGGGGTCTCTTTAAATTAGAGCAGGAACATCTTCAGGTCTTGGATATGACTCATCTGTCGTGGTACGCGTGATCATGCTCTGCATTATGCATTTAAGCAAAACCCCACTGTTTTCCATCTTTCCTGATAGCGCTACGCTATCTTGTAGATTTTAAAATTGAATTTTAAATTACTTCTCAGAACCAATGAGACTTTAGCACTCGACTGCAATTCAGTGAACCACACCTGATAATGATTGTGAGGCAGGAGTACCTCCAACCAAACCTCTAACACCAACATATTTCTCTTCTGTTACTTTAATCTAAATCCTCTTTGTGTTCTTGTTAGAGCTGAACACTTCTCCATGACTAAGATAGAAGACTTTTATCTATCGTGGCACACCCTCACATGTTCATGTAGCTCCTTGCTTTGTTATCTCTGATTGAACAGGAACTCTCCATCTTGTTTCGGCATATAGTTCCTCCAGTATTTTCCTATCGTTAACTTTTTATGCGCCACACATCCATGATCTGTGAAGCTGACACAGGAAAAATATTAGTAAATGTCACAACTCACAACTACTTTACAAGCTTTCTCCAAACATTTACATTTGTGTCTATTTCTTGTTGTTTTACAAATCTTCTTTTCAGCTCCTTATGCATTTTCCTTCATTCATCAAACTTTTACAACTGAACAATGCGAAAAAGGTACTCATTCATCTTGGTCATGGCATCTTAAGAAGGTCAGGTCGAGTCAACTCGATGTCTTCAAGCCGTGTCTGTCCCGTAGTTTCATGAGTCCGAAAGCCGTAATGTCCACCAGAGGGCAGTTTAGAGATCACCTCTGCATTTAGACGTCACTCTCGGACACTTACTAACATCCTGATGGTGGAGGAGATAATGATAATGTCCATCCACAGAAAGAAAGAGCAGCACAGTTTCTTCCTGTCAGGGCCATGAAGACGCAACACATTCCACATATAAGACTCTGTTCACACCATTGCTCAAATTTCTTTTCCATATGTGTCTCATGTGGGATTAATGACAGTCTGAACAGAACAAATCTGATTTATTTGAATCTGACCTAGGCCACTTTTATATGTAGTTCTAGATGGGACACAGTGATTTGTGTAATAGGACCTCAGACAGACTGCATTACATCTGACTGTAAGTTTGACTAACGTTATTGTTCTGCTCTGGTGGAAAGGCAACATAGAAATATTGAATAATTTAATTAATGAATTGTGCATAATTTGGTTTGTTCGGGGCCGGCTGTGCTGGTATTTAGGATTGATAAACGGCCTGTGTGACATCATGGCTTTCCTCTGCACATGCATGCTGCTTCAGAGCCATGTACCGCCCATGTAATAAAGGTCACTTGAAATTAAATGAATGACCACGGCAAAAACATGGGATTTTTGGTAAGAAATTGAATTTAAGTATTAAGATCTGCAGTATGAACCCAGCCACTGATGCAGAAATCAGCCAAAATCCTCCATACCTGTCTTTTGCATAGCGCATAAATGGACCTTTAGAGTGACAACTGTCCATATCTTCACTCTGCGCTAAGACATGCAGAGACAAACAATTTAGTTTTTAAATTATTTCTGTAAAGATTTCTGGAATGTGTTTGCTTCCATAAAACATTTCAAATATGTAGCACATATAACAGGCTTGGAAGTTGTGCTGTAACAAGGCCACAAAATACTCTGTACAGAGAGAATTTCACAAAAGCTTTCGGCTTTTATGTGCTGAACGTCCAGTCCATCTATTCTACAGTCAGCGGGGTTATCCTGATAACATTGTACTGCACTGAATCTTTTTCTTCAACCAAAGAGCCTTTTAGAGTACAGCGTACAACCTCCACCAGTCTTTGTCCTTCTCTTATCCATTCTTCTCCGCCTGGTAACAATGGCCTGCTCCAGCTTGACTATGACTTTTGTAATAATGCTCATTACTTTAGTTACAATGTTTTTATCCAATCAATTTAGATCCAAACATAAAAATGTGAACATTGTCTCTTCAGTCAGAGTTTAATTTCCTCCTGCAATACTTCTCACTTTAATTTTATTGTTCTGTTCACAATGTTATCCACATGTTCAAGCACAGTCATGTTTCTCTGCCTCTCTATATCACCCTGTGGACATAATGAAGTGCCGAGCTGAGCAGTTTCACCCTGTAAACAGAGCACCAAGGTCAGTGTTTGCTGAGGAAATGAGCTCTAACAAAGCTCCTGCAGCCGATGCTGTAACGCAGACAGGGTTCTGAACTGATCTCACCTTGTAAAGCCAGTCGTTGGAGGGAATTGGCTGTTTTATTCCATCTTATTAAATAATATCAGTGTGAATAAAGGTTTCCATAAAATACGGTGTGCAATAAAAGTGACCTTACTCTTGCTCCAGGTCTCAGAGAAAACAGGAGAAAAGCCACAATAAAAAAATAATTCCAAAAAACCTGATTATTCTATTTATGTTTATAGAAAACATTTAAAAAATGTAAAACCAATTGAGTTGCCTTCTCATCTGATGAATAGGGATGGATGCAGTGTGACCTTTGAATAGACTCTTCACTTATTACCACAAATATGTTATTTCACTAAATGTGGACAAATGTTTGCAGATACTGTAATCTGATTCTGTGATGATGCCAGACACTTTGACAGAGCCACCGTTTTGGGTTGGACCCCTTTTTTCTTTCAGAACTGCCTTAATTCCTGATCCACCTCAGCCATGATGACAGCATCACACAGCTGCTGCACATCCCAAATGTGCAATATTAGACTGAGATGTGGTGGGTATGGAGCCCACTGGAGTCCAGTGAACTTATTAGCTTCAAGGTTGGATGTGTTGTGTGTTCAGAGATGCTGTTCTGCAGACCAGAACCAGTGCTTACTGGACTTCCTGTGGTCTCTTTATCATCTCTGACATCAACAACTGGATATTTTCTCTTCTTCACACCATTCTCTGGAAACCCTAGAGATGGTTGTGTGTGAAAATCCTAGTAAATAATCAGACCAACAACCATAAATCTCCTTTCTTCCTCATTCTGATGCTCAGATTGACCTTCAGCAAGTTAGCAACACTTTTCTCCTGAAAGACTCTTCATTTAGTATCTTGTGTGTCCGTATAGTTGACCATAACTTTGACAGAAATGAATGGTTTGTCAAAGTTAAGGTAAACAATAGATACTCAAGACACTAAATTGGAACCTGACCAGCTCTTCTTTTCCAGAAAAGCCAAAAGAGGCATCCCTCCGAAAAGAGCCAAGCTTCCCATCACTGACATTTTCTCCACGTCTAGATGGCTGAATGTGTTGATTGACACCATGCTGGTTGGCTAGGTTTGTTAACAATTAGCGAATGAACAGGTGGACTTGAGAAAGTGCTGCTGAGTGTATTTGAATCTTTGTACTTTTCAGTTACTTGGAAATAAAATGTAAAATATCCCTGTTTGACGTGATGGTGACATTATTCATCTCAGGATGTCAGATTTATTTATTTTTTCATTTAATGGACTCTTCAGATACAAGAGTCAGGTGTAAAACATGGTAGAAGTTTTAATTTTACATGTACAATAACTGCATAAAAAATTAAGATATAGTCTAATAAATGAAATCAAATGTTAACAACCATGTTGAAAAATGACAGTATTCTCTGTTTTAAAACTCTGAACTGCCCAATGAATGGTCTGCAGAGAGCTATGTGAGATTTGTGTGGGATATTCTAAATATAAACACGTGATTGGAGAGAACATTTAATTTCACTGAGCTGAGGAGGTGGAATAATGAATTGGCTCAAAGTTCACATGGACAATTAAAGAGGATGCAATGTAGATGGCTTTAAAGGTCAAACATAAAGGCACTGAGGCTTTGGAAGTTAAAGACCCAGAGAAAAGCTCTTGCCTGACCTTATATCAGTCTGCAACAACAGTGGTCTTCTCCCAGCACCGTTTTGTTCATGCTTTTAAATATTATCCCTCTAAGTTGTACACTAAAATGATCTGTGCTTTATCCGTGTCAAGCCTTGGACTACAGACACAAGTCTCAGACAAGAGATGGGCATAACCAGTCAGAGCCCAACTTGTTCATCGGGGAACAGTGGATACCAGAGATATATTTATCAAAGCGAGCTGGTTGTGGTGCAGCTACTCAGTAATACTGCCAGTTGTATCAGTGGCCAATAACTGGAAAACATTCCCTGCAGCCATAACAGAATTACTCCCCGAGAGCAACTGTTATAAAAGACATTTGGAAAACTGTTCACTGCTTCAATGGCAAACATTTGTTTTCAGATTTCTGACTTAAATCCCATTTTATTTCATTGGAGAGCTGATGAGGAGGCATAAGATCAACACACTGATTCTCTTGTGAAATTTTAGTATTGATTTTGGTAGACTGACATGGCTTGATGGTTAAAAATACTATTTCATATGGGTCAAACCTATTTAGCGTTAAAACTTTTTTCTCATGTAACAGTTATGGCTCAGTTAAGGAGTCATGGGGTCTTCAAAGTAGTGGTGGTAAATATAAACATTTCATAGCCCGGTATTCATGTTCTACAATAGATTTTCATATTGTAATATCAATATATTATTAATGGGGACTAAATATGTATTTTATCATTAACATGATTACAGTAGGACGTGACTGTACTGTCAGAATCTGTCCCAGCTGGCAGGAGCTACAGAGCTACTTGTACCACATATATGCTATGCTAGGTATATATCCTCTTCATGTAGGCTGTTTTACAGGGGAGTTTCCAAACACCCTGTGAGTTTTAACAGAGAATTGGTATCAGCTTCTTTGATACCAGCCTAGATTTTACTTGGCATCAGATCATAGGGAAAATCAGTGGTATCATCCAACACTACTACAAAGGTCCGTCCTTCGAAAGCTGTTTAGGCCAAACCAAATGTGAATAAATCAAGATGACTTCAGTCACACCTCTGTAATGTAACCAATGTTCAAATGCAGCCTATTGATCCTGCAGTTCCTACACTGAGATGAACTGTTTCACATTCTGACTCTTAGGTAAGCTTAAAGGTTCTTAGCGGACTGCAAAAATCTGCCATTTTTCAAATTGTAAATAAAGCCTTCCTCTACAGCTTCACTCATGGGTGGAGCTCCACAAGGATCAATTTTTTGGGACCAAGTTTATCCTCATTGTTTGTGCTTTCCTTGATTAATATCTTTGGCAAGTACAGTATTTATTCTATTGAAATGATGCACAAATCTTATCTGCTCTGAGAATATCGATACTCATGCTGCATCATATCACACTGCACTGTATCATGTTGTATTGTATCCCATTACATCTTGTTCTATTGTATTACAATGTACCACACTGCGTTGACTTGTATATCTTCATACTACATCTTATGGTATTGTGTAGTGTTGCATCGTATCATATTGTATCTTATTGCATCTTATTGCATCTTATTTTGTATCACATTGCATCAAATCAAACTGTATCATAATTCATGCTGACAGTTGATGGAGTCGAAGCTCAGGATTTGTAGGGAACATGTGTCGTGTATGGTAGAGTTCCAGTAAAAATTACTGTCCAATATTTTGTTAAGTCTATATTCTTCCGAGCATCTCCCATATGTTGCATTTGATTGGAAACATGGGGAGCACCTCTCCTTCTGGTCTGCATTGAAAGGTTTGCCTCTCAAGGGGACGTGTCTATGCTGTGCAGATGGAACAATGAGTGCCTTCCCTCTCCTTTAGTAAGGACAGATCAATAAGGGAGAATAACAAAATTCACAGATATTTGGAAAATATTTGTTGGTTATACTCCAGTACGGCATGCAGGGACACAACTCGACCCCCAGAGTTTAGATGTTGTTGTTGGAAGAATCAAATTAAAGATGCAAGGACATCTCATTATGCCCTCAGGGCACCAAATGGAGGTGGATTTAGGGAAGAGACACAACCTGGATTGAATTATAAAAGACTGGGAAGGGATTTAAGGAATAGGAAACTGACTCAAGAAGATCATTGGACAGCTGGGATAGCTATTTGACGGCGTGGGAACATGGAAGTGATGAAAATAAGGAAGAGCATCATGAACATGGGGGAATAAGGGCAGGTGAGAGAACAGAGAGCTTCCTTATGGAACTTTCACAAAAGATGTTTGAGAGACGTTTCAGGTTTTAAACAGAGAAGCATGCAGATGCAATTTTACAGTTTAAATTCAACTTTATTGAATTTATTCATATTTCTGTAATTTTCTTGTGGAAGCATCCCAAAATCTTTCACACTCAGCACTCTTCACACATAAACTGTTAATTCACTAAGATGAACATTTAAGTAAGTTGTGTATAAAAATATTGATTCACAAAACTTTAAACTTGGATCATTTAAAAATGAGCATTTTCTCTTTTTTTCAGTCATGGATTTATTTTGTTTGTGACTATTAATATCTGTTAAAAACCTTTTAAGTATAATAAATCTTATGTTCATGCTGTATTGTTTATACATGCGCAAATGAATAAATCAACAAGTCTTCACAAGTCTTCACATTGCTAGAAAATGGAGCATTTTAAGGCAAAAAAAAGCTTAAATGCAGTGTCGTCATTTATCAATCTTTCCTTAAATCCTTCCTTCCATCTTGTAAACCTCATGAACAAAAATGTAATCTGTATTTATCAGACGTGTAGGGCAGTTGTTGGTAAGCGGCTGCTGATAGACCCCACATGCTTCAAATCACCATTGTTTCACTGTTCATGTTAATTTACATTCAAAGCACTTAATTGACCATACAGTAACACCCATTGTTGGGTAATAACTTGTTATAGTGACTTGTATGATCTACTTTGGGCTTGTTTTTCTGTAAAGTCAATAATATTGTCAGTTGGGAGTTTTGGGGCTTCTTTAAGTATAATTGCATATACAAGCCTCCTCTGATCCCTCTGTGAAAACCTCCTGATTAATTAATTAGATGGGAGAGTCTTTTTCTAAAAAGTAATCAAAACGTCACTTTTAACAGTAACACATTACTTTTGGTTTAAGAGATCAAAGTTACTGAGTTACTTTTGAATGAAGTAGCTAGTAATATTAACTAGTTACTTTTTCCAGTAACTAGCACACTGGTAACAAAACATGGAGCCTGACTGTAAGAGGGTGAATCCAACCAGACAAAAGACGTTTAGATTTATTCATGTGGTGCACTTCATCATGTGGGCTTTACTCAAATAAAAAACAAAAATTATATTTGTAAAACATTTCTAAAAAGTACAAGAACAGAAAAAAACTCTCAAGCAGATTCTATGTTTTAAAAAGAAAATAAATATATGATCTAAGAGTGATGTCACAATGAAAAGAGACATTGTTTGATGTCACCCTTAATCCCATAAATAAAAACGTGTACCAGCACACTGATGAGACTTATCTATAACTGGCAGACAGACCCCAACAGACCCTCCACCTTTGGATGTTTTTCTAACAATCAGACCCAGTAAAACCAGTTGTTACCAGTGGTGCACTGGTCCCAGGTTAACGTCATAATGGAAAAGTCACAGTTTAAGAAACTTGTGTTCATTCTTCCTCTGATACAACCTGATTAGTAACCTTTATTTGAGTGCAAAGGTGTAGCACATGGCTGTGCCAAGCTCATTGCTAACATGGATGCTAATATTCAGAGTTTGTTTAACAGGGACGAATCTCTGCAGGAATGAAGACAAACATTTCAGTAAGTTTGCATAAATCTATTCTTTTAAGTTTTTATTTATTTATTGCAGCTTTTTCACTTTCTAAACCCTTGTAAAATTAAATTTAGGAGATTTCCAAAACAAAGGTTGAGTAACAGTGAATCAGATCTAAAAGGGAAATACAGGTTTATGTTGCTAGTGATCATACTGGGTGTGCCAAAAAAGAGACAGAGTTCAATTTGAGCTTTGGGTTTATAGAGAGTAATTGTTTGAAATGAGGAAAAAAAACTAGTACAGTAATTTCATGAATATAACACAAGGTAATGATGAGAGAGAATCTGTTTTCTTCTCTGTTAAAGTAGGTTAAATTAGCATTTGGAGCAGGTTGCCGTCGTGATGCCTTCACATGGAGGGTTTTCGTTTAGTCTTGCTCAGTGTTGAAGAAGAGCTTTTTGTCTCCTGTGTTTAACATTAACAGATTCCTCTACTGTGTTTTGGTATTACATACCTAAACCAAATGGTAGAGACAGTTCAGGAAGGTTTATATAATCAATTCTTCACTAAGATTTATGCTAACCACTGCAAAAATAGCTCTATGGTAGAGCACGACCAGAAAGGGATAAGAAGCCAAACTCAGAGAAAGATGAATAATAACACCACCAGGGATAAAAATGAAAAAATATTGATGATAATGTTTAATGTTAGTATTATTTTGATGTTCTATCTTGAGAAGCTTGTTTTCATGTGATATGTTTTTTGATAATCTCAAGAAAAGAAGTCTTTTATCACAGTAATTACAAACTTGTGAGCTTTGTGTTCCTGGCTGCCACGACCAGTGTCAGCCATTTCCCCTTTTACAAAAGCAGCAGTTTCCCCCGGGGTTGCTTCATTTTCTGGCAGATTCTTTTCAAAGTCCTGATACTCCAGATTATGATGTCAAAAACATTACGTTTCTTCTCCGAAACCTCTGAAGTACAACTCCGCAAAAAAGATCCACAGTCCTCATTTAATAACTTTCCTCTTCTAACACAACTGGTTGAAATATAACAACTTTATTCTGCTAACATTATAGCTTTTTCATTATATTAAAATCATTCTTGTAAAACAATGACTTTTCATATAAGAGTACAATGTTTTTAATCGTAAAATGATGTTTTCTCTTTTTATTTCGCTACCTTTTTTTCCAATGGATAACCTGTTTTTTCTCCTAAAATTATTGCTTTTTCTCATAATATTGCAAATTTTTATTGTATTATTATGACTTTATACCAACTTAGAACATTTTCTAGTTAAATGAAGTTGTTTTCCATCCTAATATTGCAACTTTATTCACAAATTCTGTAACATTTTTATTTTCTTTATGTGGCCGTAATTCATGGGTTTCACTGACGTCACGATTTGCCTGCGGCCGCCATCTTTGGGACCTGGCGCCAACGAGAAATAACTTTTAGAAGGACAAGTACTGAGTAGCTTGCAGGAAACACGGCTCTGGAGACCGCAACTAAACCGGTACTTATGAAGGAAATCGCTGTTGTCAACAAAGCAGGAGTGCTGACAACCAAAACAGCGAACCTTGCTCAAAAGAACCAT
>JBBBVT010000026.1:2015767-2026674 GCA_037177035.1 Craterocephalus eyresii | reverse complement strand
GGTGTGCTTGTGCAATACAACATGAGCTCAGCTAAGAACCGCAGCTTATTCTAATTATTCCCCGTTATGATCCAAAACTGTGGACCGGAATCTCACAGAGACATCAGTAGACGGTACCATCATACACTTCTACAAGATCAACATATAAACCTGGGAGTTGTTGTCAAAGCACAAATTGGAAGGAATCTTTGAACATGGTGGACTTTATGGTGCTCAATGCTTAGACTGAGACTAAAACAAAGCAAAGCTGCCACTGGCAGATCCTGACCCGACTTACTGTTGGATATTTGGACATTTAAACAGTGGAAAGTATTGTTACATGTTGCAAACCCATAACAAATCTAAACTGCTTATTATTAATGCATTCTAAACTGAATGAAGAAAATATTGATAGAAAAAAGACATGACATTATTCCTCATTGCTGAATTGACCTTACAATATGCACCAGGCTGATTATACAGATTAGATGATGACATCATTCAGCGACTTTTAAGAAAGCATATTCATTTCTCACTGAGGAATTGGCAACAATGAAAAACACTGATACATTGGTTTCAGTTCCACTCCTCTATCCAGTGTTTGCTGTTGTATATCATTAAAGGGACTATACCCGATTTCACGTCCGGCTAGTTTTGGCGTGACGCTCTTTCTCTGCCAGGTTAATTTTTGGAACATCCAGACTCAAATCAGCCAGTAATAGCGTTCCCAATAGTTACGAAAGTCAAACCCATTAGCTAAGAAAAAGCGTTACACAAAAGCTAAAAATACTAGCAGCTATTGCTAACTAAGCTAGCCGACTGTGAAATCGGGTATAGTCCCTTTAAAGAAATGGCTGTCTTAAGATCCTCTACATCACACATATAACTCACCTGTGCAGGTAAGTAAGCAAGGAAACGGGGATCAGCTTTGTGAAGAGTGTTTTAGTTTTTACGTATTATGGCATTTTTAAAATTAACATGTTAATCCCACAGATAAATCTTTTTGTATTAACACATTCATATTGTCAGACTTACTGAGTAAAGTGCAGCATGAAAATGTGACGGTGTTGGTCCTGTCATTATGCCTTTGAACGATTATGCGCCCTGGCGACTTGGCCATTGGGGTATACTTTTGGCTGATTATTCAGTGCGCATGGTTTTCACCCTGGAGGTGGTGGGATGGATCCCCGCCTGGACCCCCTTTGTCCTTCCACAAGAACAAAACCAATTGAAGGAGCAAAATATTTCAGAATTTCTTGCCCAGTCAAACTGAGACCCCAGACTATCCTGGTATGGTTTGATAACTTAACTGAACACTACCTGGAACAACTAAAATAACTAATCTCCATGTCCAATACATGGATACCACAGTCCTTGGCACTATATAGCCCCAACAGCTCAGTGCTGATGTTAATCAAGATATTGTGGCAGTTTAATGGCCGTTTAGATGCACAACAACACTGTTCCCTTTCTACATGCTAACTTGACGTTTACCATGCTTCTCTCTTGGTTTGTTTTGCCAGTATCTTTGTCCTACGACTAGACCTAAATAAAGTGTTTCTCCCTTAAACTTCTTGTGTCATCTACTGATTGGATTTGCCAAGATGAGCCCTTCCACAGTAACAGTGTCTATTTCAGAAGCTTTACTGTATATCGTATTGTTTAGCCACAGGAGAAGAAAACACTGTCTGAGCAAGAACGCCCTCAGAAAAATTTCGCATCCCCAGGTTTAATGTATAACAAAAAGTAGGGTTGAGAACTAGAGCCACTATCTGGGATGTATGAATACATCTCGAAGATACCATCTCCACCTTTCTCCACTACCTCAGGGATGATTAGACAATGATTAAAGAGTACAACAGGACAAAGAGTGTTGCAAAGATAAAAGAGATACTGGAGGTAGACTATGGTAATGAGTTGTCTCGTTCACTGACAGAGGAACTGTCTGAAATAAAATCAATCTTACCGGTGACTATAAAAGGTTGGCTTGAAGAACTGCACAGACAACATAAGCACAGAACAGGAATTGTGAAGACCTGAAGCAGTTTTTCACTGCAAGGAATCCAGGGGCAACATATTATTTAGTAATTACCAGCTTTCTTTAATGAAGTCAGAGATAGCGAGTCTTCCCCAACTTTCTGAGTTGGACATCTAACGTAACTCTTGTTGTATTTTTGACTGGGAACTCGGACAGTCTGACTTCTGAGTACAAATCTAATGCATCATTACTGTGTGCTTCAGCCAGTCTCTAGAAATCCTGCAGGCTCTTGAAGGGACTATACCCGATTTCACGCCCGGCTAGCTTAGTTAGCGATAGCGGCTAGTTTTTTTTTAGCTTTTGTGTCATGCTTTTCTCGGCTAAGGGGTTTAACTTTCGTAACTTAATACAAGATCACTAGGGGAATGCTGTTACTGGCTCATCGGAGTCTGGACGTTCCGAAAATTAACCTGGCAGAGAAAGAGCGTCACGCCAAACAAGCCGCTGTTGCTAACTAAACTAGCGGGACGTGAAATCGCGTAGGCCTATAGCTCCTTTAAGGCAACTAAGCAACCATGTATACTAGCTTGAGGTTACAATGAGATAACCAGCAAGCAATGTGATAGAAAGCAGTTGTTAGCGAACCGTTGACTGTAAATTCTTAATTGACTTTTTGCGTCTTCCTCCTGTATTTAGTGTTAACCCTTTCTCTTAACATCCCATTCTCTTTACATTCACCCTTTTTCTGCAAAGTGGATTAAGTTGTAAAAATGTCAGTGATATCTTGAGTCATTGTTGCATCATAACCACATTTCCATCTATTTTCAGACAATTTTGCATTTTGTCCCTCATCACATTCCCCTGAACTGCATTGGGAAGTGATATCCCAATGGGTGTGTGTATGTGCATGTATACATTTATATGAAGTCATTGTGGCGAATGATTGTTCTTTCTTAATTTTTTATTTTCTTTTTCTTTTCTTTTTAGTCAAATTATTGTTTCTATACAGATTATTTTATAGATGGTCTTTTTTTATTTTATTTTGTATGCTTTGTAAATTGTCATTTTTAAATGTTTTTGGACCCCAGGAAGACTAGCAACCACCTTGTGGAAGCTAATGGAGATCCTTTTGGATAAATAAATATATAAATAAATTTCGAGGTATAAGAACAAACCTACATTAGTGCTTTTTTGAAGGCTGATATAGTGAAACGCAGCACCGGGTTTCAGTGCTTCCCAATGATACAACATGAGCAGTAATTTAAGAGTGACATATAATTACAGAGGATTTCACCTCCGCTGTATCAGCCTTTACTGAGACAAATAACACAGCATCAGAAAATGTCATCCTTGACTGTATCTCGCTGCATCAATCATCAGTCAGTGCTGCTAAACGTTCCAAATATAAACCGGTTATTCTCAGCACTGCTGACAAGGCTCAGGGTGAGCAACGTTTTCCAGCATCCATCAAGAGGCCAGTGAATAGTAATCTGGCCTTGCCCCCCCTATGCTTTGTGAGTCTGTTGTGCATAATGGATTGCAGCAGCAGGACAGGCGTAATTACCACAATCAGAAGGGAGAAGCATCAATCTCAGGTGAGCCACAGGGAGTAAATGAAGCAGCAATGGGAAGAAGAAAGAGGGGAAGATGAGAGGGGACAGAGAGAGGAGGGTGTCCTTTGTTGGTTTCTCTTAAACTCCACGCTAACGTGTCAGAATTTTCTCTGAATGATTCATCGAAGCAAGAAAATCAATTTATCTTTCCTTTCTCTGTTCTTTATCTTTTCATCTTCTTGTTTTGAACAATCTCTTGATTGTGTCAGACGTTTCTTTCTGGAATCTGTTAGCGTGCGCTGAATAAAAAGCATTATAAATGGTTCTCAGATAATTAACATTTTCAAGGTCGTCTTGGTTACTTGAAACATGCTCTGTGTTAAGTGTTATGGTGAAAAGAAAACATACATCCTCTTGTATTCCCCTTCTTCCATCCAAACAAGGACACTTGGGAACAAACAGCAACTTTAGTGCTGTACAAGCTCTGTTTTATCAGTTCCTTCATGCTCTCCCTTTGCCTAGCTTAACAGCATGGCTACTTGATGTCCTTGCCTTTCAATTAAAAACAAGTAGCGGAGGTCTTAAATCTAACATCTGTGAAGGAAACGTGCTGACTTGATAGCAACTCATTAGAAAGAATCAATCATCTTGTTATTGCTTCAAAAGTTTATTGATCACCACGAGTTGCTGCTTATGATGTCTTCACAGCATGTCACGCATAATTTTCATTCTTTATTCAGCTGTTTCTCTCTTACCTCATTTCCCCCTCTGTCCTCCATTCAAAACATTATTTCTATTTGCACTTTGCACCTCTATGAATTGATTGCTAATGTAATTCTCTGTGTGTTGCCATTTTATAAATATTCTGCTATAAAAAGCTATTTTCCCTTCCTCTAGCTATCCATTACAGAAATCTTCTGTTTGCATCCATTTTCTCCATTTTATTACTCAGTTAGCCAGTTTTTGCTAATGTTTATAAGTGGTGTTCCGGTTTCTATTTTGTACCTCTCCATCCTTTTAACATCTTCCCTTTCAGGCTTACTTCTCAGCTGCAGTGCTGTCAATACTAGCTTCTTGTTCTCTGTTTACATTTTTCCCATTCTTTCACACGGTCCTCCTTCCAACAATGTGTCCATATGGTGTATGTTCACTTACACATTTGTCTTTTATTGTAAAAAATATTCTATTATGTCTCAATATAACATTTTTGTTGCAGTTGTTACTTTAACTTGAATTCAACTCACTTTTCTCCATTATTTAAAGCATCTGATACCACAGACTGTTGTGTTAACTATCATCACCATCTTTATAAATTCTGGTGTGATCCCTTCAGACTTAAAGATGGACCACCTGGCATTGTTGGGCTGAAGCCAGCTTAGCTTAAGCCCACGTACCTCCGTCAGCTGGTCAGCTCCCGTTAGCTCCAGGTTAGCCTTGTTAGCTCTTTGTTACAGACAGCTCAGAGTTTGAAAGGTTTTATATTTTCCTGGAGTGACCAGACTCATGACGGTGCAAAGACGGTGAAGGTTGGAACCTCCTCAGAAACCTGCAGTTCATATAGATTTCAGGTTCATCCATTTCTTCTACAGTCACTGATCCTCGCCAACAATGGTCAACACTAACCAACAAATTAACCATCGATCTTAAGGCCCATTTAAGCTCCCTTACCTACGTCCCTTTACCACAACAAGCTCAGTCATGCTGGAGTGAAAATATGTAGCATTGCCTAAAAAAACTGCTTTCTTTTAATGCAGATTTGCTGACTTGTTATACGTAACATACGTGATGTCCTTTGGAAGCGTATATGTAGCATATTTCCCTCATGTTGGGAACCCCTAACCCTAACCCTACTTTAGAAGACAGAAACATGACATGCTTAGAAATACGTACGAATAACCGGACTTTTATTACCTCATTTAAAAATCTTCTGTTTTTTTCTGTGATACGACAACACCACCTTCTAGGCACAACTGGCCAGGTGTGGATAATCTTGTCATCGCTCTCAGCTGCTTCAGTCTGCAGACTTCTGCTCGTATCAGCAACCGCTCTGCTTTCAGGCTGCGGCTTCATTAAAGTGATCTCTGGCTTCCATTTCTGCTATGCGACGCATGCATCACGCTGTCATGCTCCTCCTCATCATCAAACACCTTAGGTTCATGTTGGATGGATGTTTCGCATCATCTCGTCAATCTCCTTTCTCTGGTTGTGGTGTTGGGTTGACAGTTATTTTTATGGACAGGTCCTCGTCTGCAGAGCAGAAGGTACAGAATGCTCAGGCCCATTTCCCGTCATAGGCCACCTCACTGTTGCTCACGTTTAGCCAACAAGCTCAGTCGTTCAACTGCTCAAGAGTCTTATGTTTTATCTTGCACTTTGTTGTGATTTGAGGGGGATTATGACTGCTTTGCTTCTGGTTTCCATGGTAACTGAGAGTCTTCGGTCAGGGTCAGCTCAGCTTAAACGTGTAAGGGCATGTGAATGTGTCTGTGAATGAGTTCAGGCGGCATAATAGACGAGGTTATATTGGTTTAACAGAACGGAGTCTCAGTATTAACTGAACAATTTGTTAGTTCTTTAATGTTTTTTTTCCTCACTCCAGAGTGTCAAAATCAACTTCACTTGTTTTTGATGAACATCCAATTACATGGATGCAACTCTCTCATGTCGACATGGTAAAGACATTTACTGTAGTTCAATCTGAGCATCAGAACGTGAAAGGACATTTATATGACTTTAAACATGGCGTGGTTGTTGGGATTTTCACACACAACCATCTGTAGGGTTTCCAGAGAATGGTCTGAAGAAGAGAAAATATCCAGTGGTTGATGTCAGAGGTCAGACTGGTTGCAACCAATCTCTGCAGAACTTTATCTCTGAACACACAACACGTCCAGCCTTGAAGCAGATGGGCTCCAGCAGCAGAAGACCACACCGGGGGCCTCCTGTCAATTAAGAACAGGAAACTGAAGCTACAATTCACATAGACTCACCAGAACTGGACTATATAGAAAAATGACCCCTCAGTCCCAGCATGTCCTGGTTTTACCAGCACAGCCTACCTGAGTCCTGCTGCTGACCATGTCCATCCCTTTCTGAGCCAGTGGAGCATCTTCTCATGCTGCTTCCAGCAGGATGATGCTCCATGTCACACAGGAAGGTTTCCATCACCTTGTTCTATCACACCATGAATTAGGCCACCCTAGTGGTATATGCCAGGTAATAGCACGGCAAAATCTAAAAAAGTGAATGCATATCTTTTTTATAAAGGAGCCAACACTGGGCTGTGTTCTTCTCTCAGACAGCAGCATTGTGAAAAACAGAATCTGCAGCGGTGAATGTGGACAGATAACATAGGCTGTTCACTAAGTTTGTGTTTCAGAAGTGGAAATAAGACGCCAACGGACATGAAGTTGTTGTGTCACCCTGCCGTGTTGTTTTCCTCCCGGCAGCAGCGTAATCTGTTGCTTCTTCTTCTTTTTTTAAACCACTAAACAGTTAGCGGCATGTAAAACCATTGTCTGTATGAAACCTGCTGATAATAAAACTCACTCACTGGAACGCTGTTGAGCTCCGAATTCTGACTAATTTGTGTGATGATTAGCAAGCGGTGCTCAGAAGGAAGAGACATTTGATAAGGAATTTAATTACACATTTAATTGCACTTTTTTAAACTGCATTGAAGTGAAATTGCATTGTTACTCATTCATTTCCACAACCATTATTCACATAAAGAGCACAGCAATACAGAGTAGGAGCGAAGCACACAGATGGATCCGGAGGTCATTTATGCCGTTATTATTGTTTTCTTCTAAGTGATCATAGAAATATTAGAACATATAGGTGGGCGCCACAGCCTTAACAGAGAATCTTACCTGCTGGTTGAGCTTTTCCCAACTTGCGTCTGCCACCAGGAGCTACAGGTTGTTTGCATGCATGCACCTTGGAAGCTCACTCAGCAGCAGGGGCAGCAGCAGGGGCAGCAGCTCCAACCTACAGCTCTGAAGTTTTTCTGGGGTTAGCAGGCGTATTCAGAAAGCCATTGTTAGTTGTCCCATTGCTTACTGTGTGCAGAAGCTCCATTGTTGGATCAGAACACATGGGCCAGCCTTTGATGCACATGTTGTTCATTTTAAGCCACTTATTCACATAAAGAATGCCTCAAAAAGCTGCTGCTGGGGCCAAACTGCCCAGCCATTACAAAGTGGCCCATACATTGTCCACTTTCTCTGCTGCCGCCATGTGAGATTTCATGTGGATATAAGAAGTGAATCCTATGTTTCTATGTTATTCTCAGCTTTTATTTTTACATAAAATGAAACAGAAAAATGTAACCTCCAGAAACAAAACATGCTTTGTATTGCCATCTTTCTAAAAGTGGAGTTTCACAGGAAGCGATTTCATATTTACTATTCTGTGGAAACACCAGGAAATTTTAGGAATAGGCCTTTTATTTTGTGAAAAACTGTCATGAAATCCTGTCAGTTTTCCAGCCCTGCATGTTACTGATGGTTGTAGCCAATCAGTCATGTGACAGCCTGGTCCATGCTCACAACCAGTGACCTGTACTGGGATTTATCAGTGCTCAGTATCTGAAAGTACAGTACTCAAATGTCAGTGCTTGACGGGGTTTGAAAAAAACATGATATTGGTGCATCCCTATTTTTACAAAAAGTGATGGATGTAGCCTGAAATGGACTATTTTTAGGGCTCCTACCTCAGAGTTTGTACTGAATGTCTTTAGTAAAGCGCCTCTGTCGTTTGAACCATGGCAACAGCTTTTTTATGATAAATCAAATTATATTTCCACTTAGAAATTAAAATTGCTCTGTTATTATTGTAATTATCATTGTGATTATTGTTATCCCTGTAATTTTGGTATGTGCTGCTGATTTCTGTCTTTCTGTGACTAACATTATTTTATCATTACTCTCATGATAGCGATACAATGGGATATGTGCCTGACAGTGTGCCACCAAACTGTGTTTACAATCATTTATATCATTATGATATCACGTTTTTATTACCCTATTTCTCTGTTGTAGCTGTCTGCGAATGACCAACAGATTTTTCCAAACTTGTGATTTCGGTTGTGTAAGAGACAGTACTGGGAAATATTTACATGTAATTATTAACCTGATTTTCTGCCAATAATAACATTGCTGTTTGTCGAATTCAATGTAAAAAGGTGCATGAAGAAAATAAAATCACCTGCAAATCCAGAGTGCCTCAACTCATCTTTGCTTCACCTTTAATGTTTCGGCCATTAGTTTGAAGAGCACCTGTTGGTTTGCTTAGCTACAGAGCCATCGTCATTTTTTTCATCCAGTGAGCACCACACCTTTTCCTTTTCAATGTACATATGTCCAGTTTTAAGGACCGTAATTCTCTTCACGCGGCTGGAGTTCAAATATTTCTGGCAAATCTCAACTTCAACATTAATGTAGTAAAATCAAATAAGTGTGACAAAAAAGGATGAAAATATTATGATATAAGAGTTTAAGGTCAGCCGGATGAATTTCAGCTGTGTGAGGACAATATCTGATGTGACGGATAAAGAGCAGATTAGGATCTCAATACTTAATCATGACAACAAATCTGTTTTTAACAACCTTTAAAGACTTAACGCCTTAAAATAATTAGAAATGCTATAAAAAGAGAGAATTTGCTGGAAATTGTAAAGATCTGTCAGAAACAAGCTCCTCAACAAGGAGCCATTTATTCTTCACAAAATGGAAATTGTGCTGAGACATCCCCCCACAACTAATTATTGTGTTATAATGATAAAACTAAAAAAACGTATTATAACCTTATAATTTACATTATATACTGTTTTGTGCCCAGTAAGACGTTGTGTAACAGAGATCCTCATAAAAATCTTTATTTTATATACAATGGTTTTGACAAAATGTATTTATTCTTTTTTTTAGAGGACTAGAAATGGAAACCTGATTTTTTTTTAGCTGTCTCATAAATCAAAGTGTGTATTTCTGATTTATCCATCACTGACCTTTGTCTTGCACTGTAATTACTAAACCAGCTCAGGGTGCATCACAAAGAAACCCAATAGTGTTCATGATGCTGATGAACAGCTCTGCTACATCTGTTTGGGATTCAAGTGAATGGAAACACAAGGAAATAATTTCATCCAACCAATTGATCATAAAGCACAAACCTAAAACTGGTACTGGAAAACAACAAAGAGCCCAGACTTGGCAACTCCCATTCTGGACTTGAGGCCGGATAATAAAAACGCAGGAGTGTGATTAGGAACGTCCTGAGAAATGGTGACGCTTATCGCCGTCTCATAATTCAGCCGGAGCAGGTGTGCAGCCATTATGAATCCCTCATTATGATAAATGGACGTAGACTTGAAAAAAGAACAGTGGAGCATAAACACATTACTATGAGGAAAAACAAAAAGCAGTTTCTAGATGTGATGAATGCAACCAAAGTGGAGCTGCTGGAGATATCTGTGTCACCATGTTTGCTCCCTTTTCCCTCGCTCTGTTTCCAATTAGCTTCATGCTAACTTGCTTTAAACAGAATATCTGTAGAGAAGCCGTCTGTGATGGAGTAATCTGTGGGGATGGTGGGTGCATTTGTTGAGTGGTTGTGAGTGAGGTGGAGGTGGAGCTGGTGGGAGGCATCAGCAGCTTGCTAACTTCCAGAAGCTCCGTCAGCAAAATCTGATCAAGCGGAGGGCAACGAGAGTTATGTGTCTGCAGGGTGGAGAGGATCGGACACACACACACATGCGTGTACGCACACACACACAGGCGCACACACGCACACACATACATTGTGTTCTCCACCAACTCCCTTTGAGAAATGAAAAAATGAAAAAATGAAAAGAGCAGTGGCTCATTGCTTCGTCTGAATATGTTTTATATCAGCTGTAAGTGGAGGCGAGGCGTCCTCCTCCTGCAGAAGCAACGGTGCAGTCCAGTCAGATCTAAGTGCTAAATGGATGTCTGATGCAGAAGTTTCTGTTAAATCACAGCATCTGGCTTACACTTGTCCTACCAACAACCATTGGCTCTTCATCCTCGAAAAACACTTATTCATATTAGTGACCATATTATCTTATTTGTTATTAACATATGTAATTATCAGTCATGTGTTTGTATGTTATGAATAATAAAGACCATTCTTCTTCTTATTTTTATTATTAGTAGTAGTAGTAGTACTAATGTCATCATCATTATTATCACCATTATTTTGATAGGAAGCTGAATAACAACTTTTTACTTTCAGCTTTTCAGAAGTTATTTAAATGTATATATTTTAAATATTTATATCTGGCCATTACCGTGTGATTATTTAATCTATCTATCTATCTATCTATCTATCTATCTATCTATCTATCTATCTATCTATCTATCTATCTATCTATCTAT
>JBBBVT010000026.1:1884962-1902071 GCA_037177035.1 Craterocephalus eyresii | reverse complement strand
AGGTGACAACACTGAGAGGGTGAGTGTAGGATCATTGCTAGTCTTCCTGTCTGAACTTTCGCTATAGCTCCATTTCCGATTGATTCTTATATCTTCCTGTTGTCTACACAATGAAACTGGTTACAATATATATTTCTCCACATTTTCATAAAACCTTATCAGCTGGCAGGCTTGCTAGCCTCCCACTGAAATCAACCTGTATCTCATGTTGCACAAGGTTAGTCAGCTTTCGCATGGATACTTTGTCAATACTCAGGATACTGAGCATCTTAATAGTTTTTTTTAGCTCCAATATGCAAATCTTGATAAGCTGAATATGTCATAATTTCCTCACATTATCTTAAAACGATAAGTGCTAGCATAGAACAAGATTAGCAGTGTTAGGCCTATGTAGCTTCATGCTAACATCAAGCCACCCATTTGTACAGTAGTACTCGCTCAGGGACACAAACTGTGCTGCCAGATGTCAATATCTTAAAAGGATGAATAATTAGGAAACCACTAGGCCTCATTTACATCCTTATATCATGGTATTTGCATTCTTTTCCCCAGTTGTGCCTGACAAATGCTATGATCTGATGGGGCAACTTTTCTGGAAGCCTGCTGGTAGCAACTGGAGTGATTTCTGTTTACTGCTTTCTGGTTATGGCCCTGATGAAAAACAGTCTATATGGACGACAGTAAAGGCTCAAACTTCACTTTACTATGATCAACAGCAAATTCATTTTTACTGAAATGTAAAGTTCAAAATAAATTCATGATGAATTCAATGCTTTTTAACATTACATGAACACCTAAACACACACACGCCACTGTTTCATGCCCCCCCGGTGATTCCATTATTGTTCATTGTTGCCTTGAGGCAACGTATGCAAATTGCCATGATGACATGTTTTTGCCTCAGGACAACAGTTGCATTTTAACAGGTTTTAATTATTCACTGAGCAAATAAATTGCATTAATATATCTAAAATTAAAGTTTCCTATCCAATTAGTGTGATTTTTCTTCAGGAAATGCTATTTTTAAATCTTTTTCTGCAGTGAAATGGCATAGCTATTTCCTTTTGAAAAAGCCTGAAAAAGGTCTGGCTTTCCCAAACGTTGTGCCAAATGAAAGCATTGGTACATGTTTAAATGATTGCATTTTTCAAAAGGAAGCAGTGTGGAGATCTTACAGACAAAAGGGAAACATGGTACCAGTGTTAATCATATTGTTTTATTTAAATTTCTATTAAACTTACATCTTTGTTACCCTAATGAACAAATCATACATGCAGCTGGCTGTATGACAGGTGTTCATATCTGAAAGCAGCCACAGCCGCTAAATGATGAGTGGCTTTGCTCAGCCTCAGCACAGCAGAGTGAGTTTGAACAAGTTAAATTTGTCCTGTATCAATTGACTATTTATGCAAACTTTTAAGTATCGAGTTTACCTACAGATACAGTGCTCTTTGTTTTCTTTATAAGTTATTGTAAATAAAAGATGTATGGGATTCTTTATCTCCTCCAGGAGATACCTTCTGAAGACATGGGCTAAAGCTCCATAGTTATGCAGATGACACTTTGCTTTACATAGCCATGTCTCCGGATGGCACAGAGCCTTTTGATTTTTTAATTTTTTTTTGTTGTATATCTAATATTAAAAATTGGATAGGTTTTAGCTGTTAGTAATGAAACTCAAAGAAAGAAGCAGTACATACAGTCACTCACGCTTAACCCATCTCAAGCTGTGGATAATTTTGTCCTTATTTTAAGCCCCAATTTTTGTTTTAAGCGACATAATATTTAATAAGTTGTTCTCCAAAAATGTTAGATTCTCCTCAATGTGGCTCCTGTATTAAGAGGACTTTGACATCCCTGATTTGGGAAGTTTGAAAAACACTGCTAGCACTGCTTAAAAGTATTATTCTCATCTCATTTACTTTGTCTCTAGTTTTTCCTCACTGATAGAGCTTCCTCACCGCAGTGTTACATTGTGCATATTTACACAGAATTGTAATTTCTCTTTAAGTTGGAACTAAACTTAATTCCACTTTAAAGAGATGAAAAGTAACCCTGTAAACCTTCTGAATGAAAATGATCATTCCCAATTAAACTTAATTCCAAAGTAAGTGACTGGTTAATTTCACTTTTAGTTCAGAATTAAATAATTCTTCTATTGTTGTGGAAATTCCACCCATATAAAGACAAGACTCTCATTCATACAACCTTCGAGGCTTTATACGTATGCACACCAGTACATACGGAGAGGCTTCTGGCTGGAACCGGACATACTCATTTTTACAGTTTATAGCATCTCTGCACACTTTTGTTCACATAGATAAGTTTGATCCCAGTTTAATCTCAGTTCCTGGTCCAGGAGAACACAACAGTGAAACAGGATATTGTATGTTAACTGCACAAACTGCTTGCCTAGCAAAATCCTGCTCGAACGAAATGGAAACATACTTTGCAGGGACCCAGAGCAGGAACAGGAGTATAATAAAAGAGCACACTAAAAGTTTCCCACTACACTATCATGTTTACCTTGACTCGGCGTTACATTCCTTACAGCTGCTGATTCATTGAGCGAGAAATGGTTGCTGTTATGCCTTTTCCCATGTTGTAGTGAAAAGAAACAGCAAGCAGAGTTTGTTTCGCGTTCAGTATAGACCTCCACCTACTATCCTATCAGAACCCTTCCCAACCCCTTATTCAGGACAAATCAACTAAATGGCTCTTGTGCTAAATTACTTATGCATTTAAACATTAATTTGATAAAGCACAAGTCCCTAAAAGTTGCAAAGCTTGGCAGTTTATTTTTTGCAGTGGTTTTATCAAATTGGCTTTTTGTCAGAAAGCTTATCGCTTGATTATACAATTCTTCCAATGCTGCCAATGCTGCAGCCTGGTTTGATGCAGTATGTGACTATCATAGCACGCATGTTTGGGAGGGCGGCCTGGTCTGGGATATAGTGCCTGATTAGTTTAAAATAACTCAACATGCATGCAATAACATGCACATCTCATAATCGTGCACATTTGTCTGGAGTGAATTTTCTGTTTTGGTTGCTGCAAATGGCTGCGCCTCAGGGAAATTAGTTCTTTTTTTCACTCGGCTAACACAACAACAAACTATTTCTTTTGTAAACAGTTAGGTTGTTACGGTGTAAATATCATGATGTATTCTATACAGCATAAAGACACAGCAATTACTAGCATGGGGTTTATTATTAAGTTGTTAGCCCATCATTCATGCCAGTTATTGCTACAAGATGCAGAGCTTCCCAGTTGCAGTAAACCTGCAACACATGGAAAACCATGTGGACCTTTGTTCTAGCCTATAGATGATTGTACAAGTGTGAGATGAGTGTGCTGGTTTGATTATGAGAAGTCATGCATCATGCTGGGCTGAAGCTCTGCTGTTACGCTCCTAATGATCCGGCAGTCATCACGTTGATGTTAGAGCCTTGAATCAGACACGTTGGGAGCTTTATTCTCCTGTGGTTCATAGAAATAATTTGATTGTAGTTTTCAGAAGATGGCTGTGAAATCAATCGCAATAATTGACTACAACTAAGAATCTAGGAATCTAGGACTGAGATGGGGAGGAATCAGGCAGACTTTTTTCAGGTTTCTTCTTTCTCTGACTGTTGTTCAACTTATGCAACATTAACATGAAAAAATAAAATGATTTAAAGACTGGCAGATCAGACACATTCAGCAGTAACCGTGGGCCACTGTTTAATGTCATCAGTCCAGATATTCTTTTTGCTGCCCATTGGACCACGGACAGATGTTCGTGGTGCTCACACAGAATGGCCGGCGGATCAGTGTGTATAAAAAGTTCTGTTTCTGAAACACTCCGATCAACAGCCACATTCAAAGTCACTCAAATCTCCTTTTTTCCTCATTCTGATGCTCAGTTTAAACTTCATCCGCTGTCTTCGACATGTCTGCGTGACTGGATGTGTTACATTGCTGCCATGTGATTAGCTGCTGAACAGATGGACTTAATAAAGTGGACAGTCAGTATAAGTGAAATAAATTCATGTTCAGTGTATTTTAACAAGTTTTGCCATCAGCAGGTGGACATAAAGTCCTCTGTACTTCCTGAGGAGCAGGATTATAGAGAGTCAGAACAAATGATGTTGCCTATTGTACTCTTTAAATATCAAGAGGAGACATGTTGGTTAAATTCAGCATCATCAGAAAAGAGAAAAATGCCAGAATTTATCTATTTCAATTGATTATTATTTGTTGAGGAAAATAGAAAGTTACATAACTCTCAAGAGGAGGTCATTAGGCCTCGCTGCTAAAACTGAGAAGTGCAGCGTCTGCAGCACAACCTGGAAAGACCTGCGTCTCCTAAAAAACTCCTCTATTTTATAGTTCTTGTTACAAAGAGAGTGTCCATGTGTGTGCGCATTCATGTAAGTAAGTGTGTATTTGTGAGAAGCTGAGGTCGGCCCCTGCGTTCCTGGTGCCGAGTCCTGTGAAGAAAGTAGAGCCCTCCCATTTTTTCTACAGCCTGTTATCCGAGAGGCAAAATTCCTGAGCTGATAACAGATGCTCATATGAGACTGTTAGTAATTTGTCCACTCCTCTATTCAGCTGAAGTTAATGAAACATGATTAAACCTTTTGAACACATGCACAATGATTATTTCTCATGTAAAACAAGAGAATATCATAATATAGAGAAGATAGTGTAATCCTCGTAGGATAAAGGCAAATAAATGCAAGACTATATAAACCCTCCTCCATCTGCAGAGGCGCTCAGTTAGACCCAGGAGTCCAAAGTGGAGCAGGAGCTAATTAGACCAACAGCAGCCGGTTGAAATTTCAGCAAAGAAAACCTTCCTTCAGTTTTTAGCCTCTTAAACATCAAGAGGCAATTTGCAGCAACTTAGCTACGATGTCGGACTGAATCACAAAAACACCTTCACCTGAATTTGCATCTCTCCTCCTACTTCTAGAGCACAAAGGTTTGAGACTCACTGTACTCAGAGAAATTACTGCTTTCCCTTACAGCACAAAAAAAAATATTCCTGGTTATCAAACTTCTGATTTTCCTACTAGACTCAAAAATAAATTGTGTCCAAACTGTTGACTGGCACAGAGACAACTCAGCATTGCGGGACACGTCCCTACATAGCTCTAGGAATGTCTTGGTGAGTGTGAACCTCATTAAACCCTACTGTAAATATGAGTTTACTGAGAATTATTAGCCTTGACAGACTATCATGTGCCTCCTTAACAGCCGGGGTTTGTTTTGGTGAAAGGAACTGAAACGTATCAGTAGCTTGTTCTTCCACACAGAAAGCCGGAGCGAGGACTCCCAACACTATATTTGTCTTTAAATACGGCTGCAGGAGCTCAGGCTGCCGCTGAGTGACACCGCTTCATGTGAAGTCATGCTGAGAAATGATTTTCCAGAGTTATCTGTAGTCATGCAGTCGGGGACGTTATAATCACGCGCCTGCGCTCGGATGCATACTAATGCGAAGACATTGTGTCCCACTGTCTCCGCGTTACATTAAGAGTCAAGTGTAAAATCTCAGAGGGATTTGCATTTAATCATGTCTCAGTCTGCAGATGGAGGGTGTGTGAGCGAGCAGGATCCCAAATTCTCTGCTGATTTCTCACTATAACCACCAGGATTATTCTTCTTTTTTAAATATCTTTATTTATTTGATCCCATTTGACCTCACTGGTAAAGAGACATGTTTGTTTGAAGTGATTTTATCACACACCGCTGATACTTGCTTACAGGTGTTAATGCATCTGTACCCAGGCCTTTCTGGAGTCTGCTCACCCCATGTTGCCTTTAGATATAATCAATTTCAGACTTTTCAACAGTTCTAATCAATAACAAATACACCACAGCAGGAAGGTCCTGCCTCATCGAAGCACCACACGACTCCAAAAGAAGAAGAAGAAGAAGAAGAAGAAGATGCATCTGATGTGGAACGTGTCTGATTGCAAAGGTGCATTAAAGGAACACCTCCCTGCTTGTTTAGCACAGGAGTAGAGCCATCCTGAGTAGGGATGGGAATCGTAAGAAAATAACAGCTGCAGCCCGTTACCATGGCGGCACGTCCCAACGAGAGACATTAAATAGTCCGCTCAGTCACCTTTTGTGTAAAACTTAGTATTCTAAAGGTAAAAAACAAAAATAACTTAACGATTAATTTAATCTTAATGTCCTTGGTGAGAGACCCTGTATGATCAGGATAACATCTTCCCAGGTTTGGATTTAATGGACTTTACAGACTCCTCTTCACGTCAGATGGTTCTGATAATATACAATTCGTCAGGAATTATCCATTACCTAAACCCTTTATTTAAGGTATTATGTAAACGAAACGTTTCAGCATGTTGGGGGTATTCCCCTTTGAGCTGATCACAGCATAACAGCTCACCTGATTGTCCTTTTCGGTGAAATATAGCCCCATGTTCAGCCAAAATATGGAGCGTGCGTTGTATGTGACGTCATGGTGCGAATGTGCCG
The DNA here is from genome assembly GCA_037177035.1 of Craterocephalus eyresii. Classification (NCBI taxonomy): domain Eukaryota; kingdom Metazoa; phylum Chordata; class Actinopteri; order Atheriniformes; family Atherinidae; genus Craterocephalus; species Craterocephalus eyresii. Next base: position 1,895,579 of record JBBBVT010000026.1, on the reverse strand, counting down.
GACGTTAGTGGAACTGCGTAGGCAGACAGGTAACGATTCTAGGGAAACGAACCACTGGGACGAGAACCAGTTCTCAGTTCCTATCCCTAATCCTGAGACAGATTTATGATTAACCTGGATATAGAAAGGACTTATAAACTTGTAAGAAATCCAGATGAAGGAAATTCTTAAATGCTGTGAATAAGGTCGCACACCCTTAGGTCAAGAAAGTACTTCCTTTAATTATGCATGTTCATGATTATCGTGGCTTCCTGGCTGATTTTGCGCTGATTTCCGCTTGTTTGAAGCATCATTGGCTCAGACTTATGGTGCTGGTCGACCCCTCCTTCCTGTCCTCTATGTCTCCCAGTCAGGTCCTGGTTCTGCTGCTGGCTTTTCCTGCCATTCAAAGGGACTTTTCTTCCTCGGCTGTTGCCTCAATTCAGCTTTTTCACACATTAACAAATCAACGTGTTGACAGCGTCACGGATGAAGGAAAGGAAGCACTTTCATGTTGTGGATGAAACGCTTTGGTCACTGCTGAACCATCAGAAGATGTAAAGGAGCCTTTCTCATCAGTTTTTAATCCACTGCTGTTGTCTTCCTCTCCTCACCGCTGCAAACATTAATAAGCCTTTTTGACAGAATAACTCTGTTTGTGCCTTTATGAAGGTGCATCGTCTTCCTGCAACGCTTTATTTCTCTGAACATGCAGTCAGGTGGTAAGCAGCTCACACATTTCCAACACAAACTATTTTTACTCTTCTCTGGGTGATTGCCAGCAGAATAACTAAGCTAATTGTTTAATAAGTGCACTTTGCTGTGCATCAAAGGAGAGATTTTTGCATAACATTTCCCGCCAGTTCAAAGCTGTCGTTATGCAGAACAAATGGCTCTGACTGCCGAGGCTGCCTTTAAATGCACCGAGAGAGCAGGGTTAGGAGACGGCCATGTAATTGCGTCATTAAAACAAGGTTATCAGAGTTGAAAGCGCTGGAGCTTTGTCATATATTTGCCATTAAAAAGCCACGGGCGCCGTGCGCGCTCTGAGCTCCAGGCCTTACAGATCTTAATTGGGCACCAGTGTCAAGCGCTTAGGATCCATCTAATGTGATTTAATTTATTCATTTTCTTCCAGACGCAACCTCCCCTCAGCAACACAATGAGATCAGTTTTTTTCTGACGAGACCTCCAATTGTCCCCGAAAGATTGAGTCAGGTCTCTAATCTCGTTTGCTCTCAGTCTCCTTGAAGTTTGCAAAAAAAAAGAAAGAAAAAAAGTCTCTCCGTTCTACCTGCCACGTAGCGTCTCAGGAGGCGGTGAAGGAGGATTTTTCTGGCGTGACAGTCACGGCGTCAGCCTCGACTGAGGAAGCAGAAACCCTCGGAGGTCTGAGTTGACTGGCAGTTAGTCAACAGGGTCATGATAGAAAAACTGGCAGCATGGCTCAGAGCCACTACATTAATCCTCTCACTCTGCAGCCACTCCTGACATTTCAGCCACTTCATTACATCACATCTGTCCCTCAAACAGGAAGGAAAGCTCAGGCATTAAGGCTTAAATCCCATCAGCCCGTACAGCCGCTGAAATAAATTACAGACAACCGGCTACAATGAAAATAATAAAACACAACAGTTTGGCAAAATGGTTTTGTTGCTGAAGGTGATCAATGACATCTGTGTGTGTTGAGTCGTTCACATGTTGGCCGCTGTGGAATTAGATTAGAAAAAACAGATGGGGACAGAAATCTCTCATTTGGCCTTTGTTTTATTGCAGTCTTTGTAAGCGCAGCTTTGTTGACACTAGGAATGCCTTCTCTCAGGTCCCAGATGCCCGAAAACACAGAGAACATGAATAGTAATCTCACTGTTTTAGAGTAATTTCTCAGTTGTTTAGAGTTTGTCTTGTTAGATATTTTTCTGAAATATGGTCAAGGCTTTAAGGGATGAAAACCTGAGCTTTGGTGGTGCTGGCTACAGCTCATCATTTAAAGGGGATGACGATGTGATGAGTGTACCCCAGAACAAGAGCCTGGCAGGCTGCCCCATTTTTACGGGGGGCTCTGGTTGGGGATGGATGTTGTAGTAAATGGTAAATGTACTGTACTTGTACAACACTTTTCCAGTCATGTGACCTTTCAAAGTGCTTTGCCACTACGTGTCACATTCACACATTCACACACACATTCTCACAGCACTTTTAATGAATCATACTTAGTGCTCTTTACACATTCATACTCCCTGTAGGCACATCGGGGGATGAGGTGGGGTTCAGTGTCTTGCCAAAGGACACTTCGACATGTAGTCAGGGCAATCGAATCGCCGAGGCTCTGGTTGGTAAGCGACTGCTCTTCCAGCTGAGCCACAGCCGCCCCAAATGTGGTGTGTGTGGTGGTCTAGGGTCCGTGCTTCAGTGTGAATGCTGATCGCTCAGTCTGACCTTACATCTGCATGGTCACTCCTCTTTTACCCATTTTCAGTTTGTATATTCAGCCTCCTGACTCTTTGTTGTCCTGTAGCTTTATTTACTTGTACATTACATTCAGTGAGTTTTCCATGCTTCTGCTACTCTGGTTTTCACTGAGATGCATGGTCTCTTTTGAGCTTGCTCATGTCTCATTGGTGCTCTTGATGGTTGTCAGCTTCGTCCTCCTGCCCGGGCCTGGGGAGGTTCTGTACAGGTGCAGCAGGTCGTCCAGAATCTAGGGTTGGATTAAAAGGCCATTCTTATTTATATGCTGTATCCTAATTTTCTGTTTGTCTGGTCTTCTCTGTTTCAAAATAAACAAATGAAATTGAAATAAAAACAAAAAACTGAATTCAGACTATCGACACGACACAGCAGCCAGACCATCATTCTGCTGCTGTGATGCTGGACAACACACGTAGTGGCGGGTAGGGCGCTATGCACTATGGCTTTAGTAGCTATTCATTATTCAAAAAAGCTCATACTTTCTATTAAATGGGAAAATTTCTCAGTTTCAATATCCAATATATTGTTTATATTTTACTGGGAAAAAATATGTTTCTGTTTTTTGCAAATCGATGAATTAATTTTCAGAGTCCCAACTTTGCATCACATCCTCATCATCATGTCAACCTCGTCTACATGACCAAAGACACAGTCTGGTGTGGCCTCCACATAAAAACACACACCCATAGTGGATGAAGTATCTCTCCATGATTACATTCATATGCATGTCCTTGGTGTCGGGAGACCTCAGAGAATCTATTACCAGTTTCACAGATGTTGTGTCTGTTACTATGCCTGAGTGAGCTGCAATAAAGCAGGAGAAATTGTTGCATTTCCAGCCTTGTTTGTGTTTTTACCCTATTTGACCAAAGATAACAGCATGCTAACGATAAATCCATACACATAGGCAGCAATGATTCCCTCAGCAACAAAAAATGTCTGAAATCAACTTTTTGCGTTGTTTTGTGAACATTAGGTGTAAAACACCACTAACTCGTTTATCAGTATATAGAAGACAATTATGTCACTTTTCAAGCCCTTGAGGTCTAATCGGGTTAAAGAGTTAAAGATAAAGGGATAATGGGTCCCTACAGCCTTCTTATATTTACTATGCAACATGGGTTGTTAGTAAATGGTCTCATAGCACCAAAATATTCATCCTTTGGCAAAACGGTTCGTCCCTCATGAGCTGTGACTCATCCACCCACTGTATTATGTCAGATTTAGCAAAGAAAGAAACCTTTCTCTTCTTTCTGTCATCATCCAGTTCCTTTCTTTTTTCATTTCCCTCAGTCCTTAATGTTTAATTTAAGCCTCCAGTGCAGACAGGAATCAACAAGAGTAACACACAGCAGCAGATGAAGTTCCACAGTGCCCCCACATGGATGCCGGCGAGACCTCCCCTCCCCCAGCCAGACAAGAATGGGGGGAAGACAAGCCTCCTGTTTGCTAAGGAGGTGTAAGGCACAGCAGGCGCAGTTGAGCCGTAGCCGGAGGGGCTCAGCTATGTTTAGCCAGGAAGCCATTATGTAAGTTGTCATTACGTTCTCTCCCGTCTCTCCTCTGCCTCCTCCTCTGATGGACAGCTGGCAGGAGAGGGGGGCGGGGGGAGGGAGGTGTCAGAGGTATGATTATAGACGTTCCTGTTGTGCAGACACATCCACAGCCAACTACATGATGGATTTCAAATTTGTTTAATCCTTCCTTATTGATCATTGTCAGCGTTCATCTCGCCGAACGAGGCTGAACTGACAGCCTTAAATGTGGAGGCAGATTCATTAACGAACTGATCTGAATCAGTCTGTAGGCTCTGTAGGTGGGCCAGGATATTATCCAACACGACCCCCCCCCCATGAGTTTTTACTTAGTTCTGCACTTCCCTCATGAGGCCACTGGCAAATGTTGAAATCTGCAGCCATGTTGTAGCAAACATATTTGCTTTGCCAAGGGAATCTTAATGGATAAAAAGCACATGAATCTTTGTGTGTACAGGACTTCCACTGACAGGTATTTTGAAAGAAAAGAGAAAGAAACAAATCTTCCAAAGATAGAAAACAGTGCAGAGACAATCAGCTGCTTCACTTGTAAAGAATCCTGTCATCTATAAGAAAACAAAGCAGAGTACCATGAAGAGCGCCAACAATACGGTTTCCCTATGAAGGCGTCATTTTGCGGGCTCGTGCATGAGTTGAAAATTTACTTGAACTTTTATATTATCTAATATTAGCATGGTTGTTAGCTAGTACATCCACCGGAGGGCAGAGCAGAGTCCACCCACAAGTTCTGACTCACCTTCTGACTACTCTGTTTGCACCATTCAAGGAGGCATCTGCAAAAGGCCAGAAAATGAACGAATTTACTCACGTTAAGGACACGGATGAATGCTTCAGCATCCTCTAAGTTTAGAGCATTAATGGGCCTTAGGTTACTGCATGTATCAAGATTCACGGAAATTCACATTTCATCGTGGTATGTGGAATTTGAATTTCTTAAATCAGATCCATACGTCATGTTTTTCCTCAGTCTGAACAATCATTTCACATTTCATCCCACTTTCATGTCACTGAATTGAGACAAGCGAAACACCAGAGGATGCTTCCATAAACACTGTGCCGTGTGTGACATCGTCTTCCTCTGTGCATGTAGATCCTTGCAGTGTCAGACACTGGTCACAAGTCTGATGGAAGAAGCTTTTAAGGGAGACCCGAACAATGGACACTGAGGGGGTAAAAACAATTAAGGATAAGATATGTGCAATTTTATCCAGAAATGATACATGTCAGCAATGATGCCCTCGGATGAGTGGAGTGCTCAGTGATTGTGAGCAGTACAGGGAGGTGATGCTTTGGGGCTCCACAGCTGAGGAATAAAAAGAAACCATGAAGAAGAGGCTCCTGGATTTAACCGCTCTTGGCTTTAAAGTCAAGACAGTCACAGAGAAAATGGTGTCATATGATTTAAAATAATCCATTAAACTGGAGAGAAAGCTTGATAGTCTATCAGAAACTAGAAGTGCTGATAACTGATCACTGATCAGGCTGATGAGGGGGATACTCTGGCTCCTCTGAGGGAGCTCCCTGTTAGAGGAAAAACTCTTCCCAAACCAGATACTAGTGGAGAAAAATGACAGACCAACCTGCCTCAGTCTCCTGAAAGTGGTCCTGCTCTAAGATGCTGGTCTGCTTCAGATCCCTAAAATAAAAGGTATTCTGAGCTGTGGACCATTACAGTTACAGACTTAATCCACTGATGATGCAGATGTTATTTTTCTCACCTCCAGACCCACCCCTTTCCTGTATGATAACTCATCTTGGTAGAATATCAATCCCACTGCTGCTGTGTTTGCAAAGTTCACATGTTCAGGTGAAGAATTTTGCTCCACATTGACATGACAGCATCACACAGCTGCTGCATCCATGATGAGAATCTCCCGTTCCACCACATCCCAAAGCTGGGATCAAGGACTGAGATGTGGTGGCTGTGGAGGCCGTTGGAGTCCAGTGGACTCATCATCATTGATCTGAATGATAGCGCTGAAATGTTGATGCAAGGCAGGATTGGATCCATGCTTTCATGTCAAATCATGGTCAAATTTATTTCTACACCAAATTTAGAACAAGGTTGACCAAAGTTATTTTACACATTTATGTAAAAAGATGCGATCCAACAGAATGAAACACATAAACAAAAAAAAATCCAGTAGAGATATTAAAAAAAGTTAAAACAAAGAGAAACTGCAACTTAAAAACAAATAAAACCTACTAGCACTCAGACTGAATCAGCTGAAATGAAAAGGCAAAGTAAAAATGTTGTTTTAGGGGTGCAGAGAGCCGCCCAGATAAATCTCACTGTTCTGTACATTTTAACACTATTTCATTCCGACATTTGCCACAGAAAAAAACACATGTAGTAAGAAAATCTCTAAATTTAGAGGTGCTTGGATTCACTTTAAAGCTTAATCAACACTTCTGCTTTGGCTCTAGAATTATAATCCTGCCGATCAGATACTCTAACGTTGGTTGCCAAAGATGCTGGTTGACTTATATGTCTGATTTATACAGAGAAATTAGCAAACATCAAAATGTAGCACTGAATACACACAGCAACGCAGCAAAGTACGAAAGGATTTCGGGACTTCTGTGGAAAGCTGAGCACGGTGTGAATGCAACAAGTCCCCAAAGTTCACTACAGCTGCAGGCTTCGTGGTGAGAGGCAGAGAGCACAATGCAAGAAATCTTTCATTTGAACGTGGACTTAAGAAACAGATGTGGTCTTTGCAGAGAGAAAATGAGACCTTCTCTCTGCATAGACCAACAAGGACGGGACCTTTAAATGAGAACAAACACCATCAAACGAATTCAGCTCCAGCAGACTCAGTCACCTGTGAGGAGACATTACTCACATGGCCTCTCATGATGCAGGGATGGCCTTTTCTTTTAAAAAACAATAAAATGTTTTTGTGAGATACTATTACTGTTCAAAATTCAAGGCTATAAATCATATTAACTAGAGGAAAAAGATCTTAAAAATAGGTCTTCACCATGTCTACGTGTATTTGCTGCCATGCGATTGGCTGGTTAGCTGTTAGCGTGTCATTGAACAGTCGAGCCTAATAAAGTGGAGGGTGAGCGTAAAATGATTACGATTATGCTCAAAGATTGCAGATTGACCTTTTCTCTTTTATGATGTCACCTTCTTTTTCTCTCATTCAGCAACTTTTTTCGGGCTGCAGCTTCTTTAAAATTGTTGGCAAGAATCAGACCTCCACCCTGGAGAGTGGGCTTCCAGTCCTGCACACCATGACCTAGTTTTAGCTTGTTTGTCTCGTGGGAGGAAGAAGGAGGATGTATTCCACAGTCTGCATTTCTACATCACCTGTTTCAGGATGAGGTGTTGCATTCTGGGTCAGTCTGGTGGTGTCTGCGGCGGAAACATCCTGACTGGTTGTGAGGCAAAAAGCAGCTGAGGTGCCTTAAAGGGACTATACCCGATTTCACGTCCGGCTAGCTTAGTTAGCGATAGCGGCTATTTTTCTTTAGCTTTTGTGTGACACTTTTTCTTGGCTAGGTGGTTTAACTTTGATAATTTGACTCTGGATCACTAGGGGAACGCTATTACTGGCTGATCGGAGTCAGGACGTTCCAAAATTAACCCCCCAGAGAAAGAGCGTCACGCCAATGCTAAAAAAACTAGCCACTTTCGCTGACAAAAATGCCCTGGACTCGTACATATGCGCAATCAATGAGTCATTAATTGTAATGAAATTACCACTTTTACCACATACTACACCACGTAGAAAACCATTTTTCTTAGAAAGATTAAAATAATATCAGGTATAGTTCTTTTAAAGTCAGAACTATGAGCTGCTCATAACTGCTCACATCCATCCAGAAACCTGCAGGCAAAGGCAGAGCATGAAATTCTGGGCCCTATGCTGATTTAATCAATAGTTCTCAAACTTCTCGTCTCCTTAACCCCTATCATACCTTCAAAACAACTTTCACTTCACCTTTCTTCACTTTAATCTTCTATTCCTCCTTCTGCTACAAGGAGGACAGACCCCATATCAGCTAAATAGACACAAGATTATCTTAACCTAGACTAAAAGTTCCCTGTTGGAGGAGTTACATAGATTCTTTCATCTGAATCCGATACAAATTATAAACTACATCACAGCTTGTCTCACATCCTCAGTGATCGTCTGGACCTGAAGCTGAGGACCACATGGTTTTATAATCCTCATAAATTATATTAAAGTGGGACACACGAGTCATGTTTGGTATCATTCCCCAGGTGAACTTAGCCTCTGTTTCCTATAACCGGCTGGATTCATGTTATCCCCTTTTTTAGTTAATGTACTTAAGGAAGTAGGCCAGTAATAATTGTAAGAGAGATCTTTTTCAATATTAGATAAGATTTTATAAGGTGTGATCTGACTCAAGAGCAGCAACAGTCGGGGGTTATAATAGCAAGACTTACTGTATGATTTATAATGTCCTTGAAGTTGATATATATACATGAAATATTTCATTTTTCCACTCACCGTGGTGGCAATGGCATTTCCACAATCATTGCAAAGAATCCATTGATACTCAATATGTTTTGATTGGCCAGTGGGAAAAGGACCAAAATATCAATATCCGTGTTTTCTGTTGTGAGGTCTGTAAAAGCCAAATGATTTGTGGTACAAACGGATGGATTTCTGAATGAATCCTGCCTTCCGGCTTTCACTCTCAGACCCACACTGCTGACATCCGATTCAACTGAGTGAGTTCAGCTGCTCAAAAAACTCCTTTAGAAATAACTGAAATGCCTTTATTGCTTGGCATCGTCATAAGCTGCATTTCAATTGGCAGGTTTTTGATAAATAAAAGCGATATTTCCAAAATTTTGCAGGTGTTTCCTGGAAACAACCCCTAACCCCTAACCCTAACCCCTAACCCTAACCCTAACCCCTAACCCTAACACCTTGTTAAATTTGGTCATCTGCAAATCTGACCCAGCGGAAGATACATGACAGGGGAATTATTTAATTGAGATTTAAAACCAGAATAAACCAGTTATTTATTTGTATTCTGGTTAATTCATAATGGTCATTTTCATGTGGAATTAGGAGTTTATGTGGTCGTTTGTAATCTCTTTAGAGTGAATTTAATTTTTATTCTGAATTAAAGGGGAATTAAAACTTCCTAACATAAATTAATTAGAAATTTTCAAATAAAAGACCAAACCTTTTCATTCCAACATTTGTAAGGGCCTCCGCCTTGCAGGCAGCATCAGCCTCCATCAGAGCTGAACAAGCTTTGTTTTCCAACCCCGGATGGCAGACGGGCTGCCTGTCTGCCCACCTGAAACGTTTGTCTGCTTCCACTTCAGAAAGCCTGAAGGATGTTACAGCAGTCTTTCTCAACACAATCATGTCAGCTGCGGCTTTTAAAGGATTTAAATGTTCACCTGAAACGATGCCTGGTTTGAAAGCCTCAGGAAGTTCGGACAACCTCCTGAAATACATTTTGGGAATGAAAGCTGCACATGTTCAGAGTAGAGCTGGGAAAATTGAATGGAAAAATCAAATATCGGCGTTTCACAATTTTAAATTTTTTAGATTTTTATTTTTATTTTTTTCATCTTTCTTACTCGTCTTGTAGGGCATTATAGCAGCAGAATTTTGGTCTGTCTATTATGTCGTTTTTTCCTAAAAGAAATTAAGAAAAAAAAATAGTAACAAGATTTTTATAAAATTTTTTGTTTTTCTCCACAGAAATATGCAAAATTGAAGAATCACGAGAATCGCGAATAAAGTCGAATCAGCACCCAAAAACTCGTAAAGGAATCGAATCGTGAGGAAAGCATATCGTCCCAGCCCAGTTCTGAGGTTTTTTATTTTGGTTTCCTGTCCTTTTTCTATCCTGGACATTTGACTGATTGGAGGAACCGATCTCATTAGAGTCCAAATTTGTAGATACAATATTTATTTGTTTTCCTTTTGTTTCCTCCTCTGACTAAGAGGCTGTTTTTGCTCTTCAAGAGCAGTGACAAAGTTTCCTAAGTGGTCTAGGAGAAAACCAGTTAATCCAGTGCAGAGCGTTCAGAGGAAGCTGTCACAGATGGTGCAGATAAGAAGCTGCTGCTGGAAATGGCTTCATCCACTTTTCTGCTTCATGTGATAACAGAAGAAATGTGCAGCTGTTAAACGGTTGCTTTTTCTGCAGAAATCAGAAACCTTTAAATGTGTTTTTTCCCAGAGTTAACAGTGATGAAATGTGGAGGATTCTTAGGTTTAGAGGGAACCTGATCTTATGGCTGTGGGTATAAATAGCGCCGCTACGGGCTCTTTCACATGTCGCTTATGGTGTTAAAATAACATGCTGAGTGGTTTGAGTTAAAGGTCGGGGCGAGGTGACAGCCTCATACACTCATTGTCCGCCACTTTTAATAAAAAACTAATCAGCCAATCACATGGCAAAGTGGGGACTGTCAAACAGATAGCTGCAGAGAGAGGTGGGTAGTAACTACTTTCTTTTACTCCATTACATCTAGTTCAATAACCTTTTTGAGAAATTGTACTTTTAAAAGTGGTTTTAAAGCAACATGCTTTTTACTTTTAGGGCCTTTTCCCACGGTGTGGTTGGATACGGGAGCGAAAAAACCCCTGGGAAAAAAAAC
>JBBBVT010000026.1:1861285-1876113 GCA_037177035.1 Craterocephalus eyresii | reverse complement strand
TCTATCTATCTATCTATCTATCTATCTATCTATCTATCTATCTATCTATATATATATATATATATATATATATATATTATACATCAGGTAGGCTAATGTCTTGACTTAGCCTCTTCTGCCCCATCTGCTTCATTTTTTTCCATCTTCTGAGTCCCGTATGACACCGTACCTGTTTTTATGACCACGCCCCTTCTTACGCATGATTGGTCAGCATTCTGGGAAAGTTTTCTTCTGATTGGGTGCAATTTGTCAACATGCCGCTTTGACTTCCCGTTCACGTCAACGTAGTGAGAGTCAGGCAGGAAGTAAGAGAAATTTACTAAATTAAGAACACAATAAGTTGTAATTTTGCTTTTACAGTTAGTTTGAACCACATTTCCTTAATAATAACTTCACTTAAAATGTCGTGAGATTAAAATAAATTGTAATAATACGTATTCAACTGTATTAAACGCAGTAAAATGGTTTTCATCCTGTTACTTTGAAAGTCTTAACCGGAAATGAAACTCCGGTTGCACTTGGATGGACGGAAGAAGTGCTGGGTGAGGTCAGTTGTTGTGGCAGGACAAATAATGGAGGAAATGTTTAAAGTTGGACTGATAAACCGTGTGGATTTATCGGGTTAGAAAGGCTTGGAGAGCCGGACTTTCTGCTCGGACGGACCGCGGCGGAGCGGCTCCTGCTAGGTGCTAACGCCCAATGCTAGCTCACCTGTGTCCGGCTTCTTTGTCTTCCTCAGACTGGCTTCAGTTCTCATGGGCTGCTTGTTAAATGAACTAAGCCACATATTTTCCTCTGCATTACTCCGTATTCCCAGAGTTTTAATCGTTTATTTCTTGTGTCTAAACAGACAATAACCACCGACTGATAACTCTCCTCCCAGAAATGTATTTTAACTCTGGAGGCATCGGGCTGGATATTTATAAACCTGAGTTGTAAAAACTAGTCTTACAATTGACAAATGGCGTCCTCCAAAGCCAAAGCTGGAGTCAACAGTGATACAGGCTCTCCGAAGGATGCGAGAGGCACCGGCAGCAGTCCAGGAGAGGCATCCCCAAACAGCCGGACATACAGCCTGGATGACTTGGACACCATCGCCACTGTTGGTGAGTTTTCACATCCAGGATATCTTGGGTTCCCAGGAGTCACTTACAGCCTCTAAAAGCCAAAAACTGCAACAGAAATGTCTGCAAAAAGCAGTTGGGAAGTGAATTGATTATCATTTATGGCAATGTAATGTTATGGCTTGTGTTATTTCTTATTAATTAATGCATTATTACGTGATGTGAGGCAGGACTGGATGCTGTCTGAGTGAGCTTAATATTTCAGATCACAGATAGAAAACTGTGTTTACATACTTCTGTACCGATAAAAACGAAATTTACAACGCACATTAAGTCATCTGGGCTGGTATCAACTAGAGGTATCAGTGTCACCCACTTAAATCTGACGTATTTGTCTTTTATGTTTTTACTTCTGGTACATTTTGTCATTTGAGGATTGTTATGAACATTTAAGGACAAAAACGTATATCTTATTTGTCAGTTCATCAGCTGAACCCGTCTTGCAATTAAATTTTAGCTGAAACTAAATCTGACTGCAGTTAAATCAGAATTACATCATGTTTTCAGGACTTGTGTGTTCCTGTGTAGGTGTGTGTGTGTGTGTGTGTGTGTGTGCTTTTAGATGTTTCCATATAAAAGGAAAAGGGAAATGATAATGGTTTTTTTTATGACATTGTCTGGTGTTCCCGCCTCACTTTCTCATTTCCAGTGACATCTGACCTTTTAGGGCAATTTAGATTTCTCAGAAGTTAACCTGAGAGTCTTCAAATTTATAATCCACAACTGTCCATTTTATAACTGCATTCATATAAACCTCCACATAAAATATTAAGCTAAAAAAACACACACAAATTAATGATACTAACAACGTTATGGAGAGTAAAGAGAGCGAAGAGGAGCCTGGTGCATCATGGGACATCTCCTAGCCTCAGCCTATAGCGAGGAAACTAAACACATGGCTAAAAGTCTCCCCATCCCAAACTTTATCAAAAAGGAAAATGGTTTCTAAAATACAACAAAAACTTTTGGATATCATCTTTTTATTACTAAAATAAGAACAAAACATTGTAGAAGAAGAATTGAAGTATTTAGTATAAAAGGATCATCCAGTAAAGAATGACTCTTTCCAAATAACTATTACAAAATTGAATTGACTCAGGAGGACATTGAAGGACTGTTTTTCCTGAGCATAGTCTATCGCTGCATCCACAAATGTAACCTGAAACCAGATTGCACAACAAGGAAGTCGCATATTTTCTAAAACTGACAAAAACAAAGATACCACAGATAATACATCTTAAATAATATTTTCCTACTTTTATTTTTCTGTTAAGTGTAAAGAAATAATTATATATTTGTTTTAGAAACTTTCCCAACTTCTCTGGAAAGAGTTTGTATTATTGTAATTGTATAATAGATTAGATAATAGATTGTAGATAAATATGCATTAAAGGTCCTGCCGCACATGGATTTCCTGCGTATTCTGTTCAAGCTTTGATAAGATTGGAGAGCCCAGGAACTCAAGTCTTTTTAGTTAGTAATATGATACGAAAGTTATCTTGAACAAAGCACCAAATACTTAGATAAGCAAAGAAGTGTCAGTGAAAAAGAACCAACTGCTGCGCGGCTTTGCATTTCACTCCATCGTCCATCAGATTGTTGCCCGAGCAAACGTAAAGCAGCAACAGCAACACAAGCAAGAACTGCTCAGATTTCTGGCGCCGCCCCCATGTGGCAGCAAGATGCAACAACATGCAAACGTGTGTGAAAACCTCAAACCAACCAAATCAAATAAGCTTGAACTTAAATTCATGGTTGATTTGTCTTCTTAACACGACATATAAAGTAAGAGTGCGTGATGTCAGAAAAACATACAATATGTGGTAACACTGTTAAGAGTTGCTATGGCAATATGTCATATTATAATTTTCTCATACTGAGCCGCTTTTGCAAAACCCATGCACAGATGTCTGCAGAACTTCATAGCCTGTGCTATAGTAACGTTGGCAGCATATATTTGTATTTTATCTGCCAGTGTGGACAGTCAGTTGTTAGTCATTACAATAATGTACTGATGATGTCTGACTAATATGAAAACCACAATAACACGGATTTGTCCCGAGAAGAAACCTCACCAAGAGCTGTGCTTCCATTTCCCCCCGGATTCTGCAAACCCTAAATATCGAACAACAAAGCTCATGTCCGAGTACGGGTGGTTGAAATATCCAATATTTTCAGTGTATCCTGAGTTGTTTGATGTGCGAAATATAAAATGACTGTAAAATATTAAGTAGAAATAGTCAGGCCGCCTGCGTGTGACGGCACACATCCAGAAAACAGTCCTGCATACATGCACGTTGTTGTTTCAGGACGCAGGAAAGAAGGGTTTCACAGACACATTGTGTAAGTAAGACCAGTAACAGGCTGGCTGCTTGATGTTAGAGCTGTCCGGGGGAAAAGGGAAACCTGAATAATAATGTTACAATAACTGGATATGAAAATGTAAATTAGTTACGAGAAAAAATTCACTTGAGTGTTCGGGATGGTGTGATGTTGCTGTGGGATCTTTAGGTGTCTGGTGTCAATGTGCATGATTGTTTGAATACAGCATCAGCAATCTTTTTAAGAGGAGATTTTAAACCAGTAGTGTTTCGTAATAAAGTAAAAAAATACTAGTGGCTAGATTCTGTATGGCCCCGCTAATCGCCATGCTAACATTGCGCGGTGGAAGAGCTCCATTATGCATAACAAGCTGCAGAGTAGGAGCAAAGCAACCGAAGCTGGAGGTTCCCCTGCAGGGTGCATTGCCGCGCGGGACTACAGCATTTCATCTAGCAGGATTTTCCAGATTCTTCCACAATAGATAAGATCTGTGCAGAATGACAAATTCTAGTTTTCCTCTCGTCTGCTGGAACTTTGCCTCCTCAGAGGTGCTTCAGGGAGTTTCTGCTGCACAGTTTTCTTTCCCTCAGCCTTTCACACATTTCGGGTTGCTGTCTTGATTTTTTATATTTCCAGATGAAAATAACTGCAGATTATTGCTGAATTAGTAACAGCAGCTCATTCTCCACCAGATTTGCAGGTTTGTCGTGGGTCTTTGAGGCTTTCAGTCTGATATCTGGTTCATGAATCACTGCAGCATCAGAGCCTGATGTAGGGCTGGATCTTTCCCACCTGTTCATTTCTTCTCAGACTCGTGTCCCGGAACAATCTGCCTTCAGCTCCACCACACTGAGCCTTCGGGACGTTAACATGACTTACCTGAGAGCTCTGCTGTTCCATTTTCTGCTGAAAACGTTCAATATGAGTCACACTATTATTCCAGAGTAATTGATGGGGTGTTTCATGGATATTTTGTCGTTTTTAACCAAGTTCATTAGTTTGGATGAATTATTGGACCATTAAATAACTTCATGCTTCATAATTCCACTCATTTACTTCCTATTCTAAAGTGTTTCTGAAACACTTGCACATATTCATGCGGTTGCTAGTACTCTCTAAGGTAATTTTTCACACTTTAATATTTTAAATTTAAGGATACCAGGGAGAAAAAGTCCATTTAAAGAAGCTGGTAGCCTCACTTCACCCCGGCTGGCTGCCACGTGAAGGATGAAGTGTGAAACCCGGACGAGGCTGAACCTGCTTCAACCATCGTGTGTTGTTCTGGATAAACAATCATCCACCAGATTTCCAAGAAGACGGTTGAAAAACGGCCTGAAGTCATGTTGCGTAGTCGGTGTGTGCATCATTCAGATAATTTCCGTGTTCAGGCACATGTCTTCAGACAGAAGGGTTTTACTGATTACTCACCTGAGGGTTAGACATTTTTATCCCATGAGTGGATCCATAGCTGCAGCATGCTCTTAGATGAACGTTGGATAAATGCTGGGAATCCCTACGTTGTTGTGACTAAAGCTGACAGCATGAGTCTTTGTCTTGTGGGTTTGAGTGTAGGGAGGATGATGATGATGCTGGTAAGCTGCTCTGGTGCTGTCTGGCTACTTTCATGGTGCTGTGCCAAAACAGATTATTGATTTCTAAAAAAAAATCAAAACCCAGTAACAAGATCTGAAAATTCCTGAAGTATACCAACTAAAAAATCAGGAATTCAGATTTTTCTGCTGTGTGAGGGTCCGTCAGAGCAGATGAACACGCAGCTTCTTCTGCGCAGTAGAGGTGGATCATCCAAACTTGTTTTCTTGTCCTTTACACACTGAAATTCCTCCAGATGAATGATGCTTTAATCATATTCTGCACTGTAGAGGGAGAAATGTACTTATCCCTGCCAATTATTAACAGAAGAAGATTGTTTTAAGGATTTCTCCCACATTTGGAGATAAAATAGATCCTCTGAACAAAGACTTTAACCTGTGCTTCTGTTTTAAGCCGAGAACATACCTACTTTTTAATTTGGTAGCTAGCTCTATTCAGAGCATCGATGCAGGAAATTATTGGTGACAGCCAGCCCTGGTTGACCTCCTGTAACCAGTAGATTCCCCTAGGGGGCGCCCTACAATTTTTCCTACAGGTGTACACGGGATGCTAACCCGCATGTCACAGATTTAAAGGCCTTCGGGTCGTTATCAGATAAAAACGTTTAATGAACTTAAAAAGAAGGGAACTCATCTCATTATTTTACAGCTTTGCCTGATCTTTTTATTTTATTTTGTCAAACTATTGTAACTTTTTTTTACATTATCTTTTTAAACTTCAAGTGAAAACTGCACCTTTCTGGCAACAGGAGCTGCATCCGTTAGCCTCCGTCTCATAGTGAATATGGAACTTGCGAGAATCCAGCCAAAGTAATCTGAAATGAAAGGAAAAAAACTTCACCATTCACTTAAGTTGGCAGAAAAAATATAATTTTTTCCTCCTCTTTATGGGCTGGACACATAGAGGGGAGACATGGCGACAGGCGAAATACATCGCCACCCATATGGAATCACAAAGAACACGATAAACTGAAGCTGCAGCATCGGACGTTGCCCCCACATTTCCAGGATTTGTGATCAAGTTGGAAAAAGCTGACAGAGCCCTAACAAACAACTTAACGTAGAACATCACACAACAATACGGGTTAAAATTAGCCATTAACAGTTCTTGTTTTCAGGTGGACGACATGTGGAGAATGAGGAGCGCTGCTCTTTTCTGAAGTCCTCTGCAGCAGTTGTCTTGCCTTTATGTGCCCTTGCTGCTCCGAGAAGAACAAAAACAAAACAAAAAAAAGTTTTTTTAGTTGTTAATTTTACTACCGGTACAGAAGGACAGTTTACCATCACTGTGCCATACAGCGCTCCACTTATTGTTTGCCGTCATCACGTCCATGAGTCAACTTGAAGTGTTGCAACACGGGCTGCAGCTTTTTTTCTTCGTATCAACGTAACGCAACGTAACTTTCCACCCCACGCATGTGTTTTGTTGGTCCTGTGGACTAGTGGGAACATTGAAGGTTTTTGTGAGTTATTTTTATTATCTGACGCTCTCAGGCGGCATCTTCACCCCTAAAATATGGCTTACATGCTGAGAAATGAATGAGGGGGAGGGAAAAAAGACGTGTACACGGTTACTGATTTTTCCTGCTAGTAAATTTAATTCAAATGGAAAGTCTGTTTATTTGTGGGAGGAGCAGCAGGGTTGACTATGTGGGTTGAGCCCTTGAAAAACTCCTGCTATGCCAAATATCCTATTCATCCACAAGCTACATGGCAGAAACCCTTTTTTCTTAACAGTATGGCAAAATTTAAATAAACATGCTATCCAGCTTTATGAGACCAGAAATACTCCACCACAAACACAAGTGTCTTACTTTTTTTACTTATAGTTGATGTTCTAATTTATGATTTGATGTCACGTTGAATTACTTTCATACAACAGAGCTGAGTGTTTTATCTGTTCGGTGGGACGGTGTGCTGCAGCTCTCATACTGTGATCTTAGGAAAAAGCTCTGAGCTTATAAACTCAATAAAAATCCAATTTTCAGCCCATTTTGTCTGATGGAGAGGGATTTTCTGCCTGGAACAAAGCAGCTAAAAGTCTTTGTCTGCCTGCTGTTGGTTAATTGTCATTAAAATCCCGAGACAAGTCTCTTTCACCATTAGATTTATTTGCTGCTGTCACATGCCGCTGTGGCCCAAATGACCCGCAGAACATCAGCGATCCAAACGTGACGTGGAGGGGATTTACCGGGAATCTGTTTTTCAGGAAGACTGCATCAAGCTTCGACGTAGAGGTCAGGAATTTAAATAATACTCAGAGACCGCCATCACCTGCAGCAGCTTTTTTCCTTACTGGGTTCAGCCTTACTGTCAGCTTCTGCCTGGTTTCTGATAAGAACTCTGCTCAGGAAATACCAAGGAAGCAGCCCTGTGATTTATAACATGGCTGGTGGTGTGGAAAGGTGGAAGGACTGGTTTTCTCTTCCATCGGCGAAACGGAGCTCCATGCTGAACCCGGGAGCTGGCAGGACAGAGTGTTTGTGTTTCTGTTTGACTAAACTTTCTTGTCTTTTAATGCTTGAATCATAGGTACTAGTTGTTCACCTGACTGCTGCACAGTTATGCTGTTTCCCTGTTGCCGTGGCAACAGCAGGCCTAAGACAAAGGTGCATTGTGGCTGGAAGAGACGAGGATGACATCCAGAGTGTTTGTGTGACTTAAAGTGGCTGTTATATCACTTATTGTTATCAGACATTTATTATTTCCCTCACAGCTTGTCGGCGCAGCGGGAGCAAAATGCCAAACACTTCTCCTGGCGTCACACAGAAAACGATGTGCAATGGAAGGCGCACAAATTGTAATCGTTCTGCCTCCGGAGGCGGCCCGAGCTAAATTTCAGCCATTACTGCCCACTCTCGCTGCATCGTCGTCCCACTCTGACCCGAGACCACTCACAGCCCGATATGCCGTCTCGTTATGCCTGTCTGGGAGAATAACAGCGCGGTTACCCGAGCCATCACCATGAAGTCTCTTTTAAAAGTAAAAGTGGAAGTGGACGAGGGAGCTAAACTGGAATAACACCATCTCATGTCATCGGCATGAACACAAAGGCCATGAAACAAATTACTCACCAGTCTCTAACGACAAACAGAGACGGTCACACTGTGCCCTGCAGGTAGTTGTCAACCTGACTCTTCAAAGAGTAAAAAACGTCTTATATCCTTTATCTAAGGCTGTATGGATAAGATATTATCACAATGTGATCCTCATGTACGATATTTATGAAGAATGAATTAATAAGAACACTTTAACCAGTCATTGGTACATTTATTGTCATATTCAAAGCTCTGACATGTTGTTGTAAAAGCTTGTAAAATCTTTGCTGAAGAACCAAATTCAGGTAACAGATGTTGGTAGACAAAAGACAACCCAGACACTATATTATAAACTTCACCCAGGCATTAAAACAGCCTGTTTGATGAATAAATCTACCCAGGCACTTACAAAAGAAAGACAAAAGAGAAAGCGAATCATCAGGCTGAGAAGATACAGGCACCCGAAAGTAAGCAAAGCCTATGTCAAACTCTCCGGGTGTGTCTGAGCTACACCTGCAGGCTGTTCTGGGAAGAAATTAAAGGAGAAGTTTGGTATTTTTCCACCTGTACCTATGTTGTAGCATGCTATACGATCATTTACTCACCCAGACAGTTGTGTCGCAACTTGAACTCCATAACAACAGGCACCCCTCAGTGTTTCTGCACGTCACTAACAGCAGTGATGCTGCACAGGATGGATCAAACCGGGTGTCAGTCGAGTGTAAATGCAATCTGCACCTTCCATGTTTGATCAATACGCTGTTATCAATACTCACAGGAAATCTGATGAATTCTTTAAGCCGTCTGGTGTTTGATCTTCCCTCCTTCTCCCCCTCAGGCACCGGGACGTTTGGCCGAGTCTTCCTGGTGAAAGACAAGAAGTCAAAGATGTTCTTCGCCCTGAAGCAGATGAAGATCTCAGACGTGATCCGCCTGAAGCAGGAGCAGCACGTCCACAATGAGAAGGAGGTGCTGACAGAGGTCAACCACCCCTTCCTCATCCGGCTGTGAGTCCACTCCCACAGTCCCACTATCAAACATCAATATCCTGCCGCGACCCGTAGCCCTGATGTTTCTATCAGACGCCACCTTTCCTGCATGTTTTATCCGGCCTTTTCGGGCTCACAGTCCCGCTCAGAGTTCATTCCACTTTCTGCTTGGAAGTGTAAAAGTGTGAAGTCAGCAGTGTTTGTGGCCAGCAACCAGCAGCTCCCACTTCTTCTTTAGCTGTTACATTTCCTCCGAGCTGCCCTCCAGCTGACAGGAGCAGCGTTTTCCTCCATCCACGCACCCTCACATCACCTCACACAGCATTTTCAGCCTTTAGCCTTCCACTAGACGTCTTTGAAGGCAGACCTAACCTCATGTTCAACCTGTTTCCACCCGCCAGCTTCTGGACTCACCACGACGAGCGCTTCCTCTACATGCTGATGGACTACGTGCCGGGCGGTGAGCTGTTCAGCTACCTGCGGAGCCGCGGGAGGTTCAGCAACTCCGCCGGCCTCTTCTATACCTCGGAGATCGTGTGTGCCATCGAGTACCTGCACTCTAAGGAAATAGTTTACAGAGACCTGAAGCCGGAGAACATCCTGCTGGACAGCGAGGGCCACATCCGGCTCACCGACTTCGGCTTCGCGAAGAAGCTCTCCGACAGGTGATTTATTTTTTATCTAAATTTGATTTTAACTCACCACCAAACTCATCATCCTCATCATACTGTGGAGCTTCACCATGCCACCGGGCTCCGGTTCCCAGCTGGGAAAAATCTGCAGGAGCTCATCCGGAAAGCTCCAGAGAGACCCCAGAGAGTGATTTATGAGCCCGGCTCACATGCAGCAGAACCTGCAGCTGCTCCAGGATCTGCTCGTCTCTCTGCCGTCCTCCATCTGATAGTCCAGCAGATGCTGCGTCTCACAGGTCCTGAGGGGTTCAGGAGGTCCCAGCATGGAGGGCTGACCTGATACACGAGCATGTGGAGGACTTTTAATCATGTTAAAACACGTTTCTATGATGCAGCAGAGAAGATGCTGGATTCAGACGTGGAAGGATTGAGTCTGATTGTGGCTCTGCTGTAGGGATGGAAGCCGTTTGTAGCTCATCACAAACCCACTTCCTGTGTACCGCGCAGATAAAAGAATTTAATTATAAATCTCATCAGTTCCTATTTTGTTCCCCGTGGAACATAAACAACACACCAGATGTTGAAGCTGATGTGGATGTGACGTAGAAACCGGTTCCAGCTGATGTTCAGCATCGTGTCTGTAAACATCTGGGAAGTGAGGAGAGCAGGAACGTTTCCCGTTCTGCTCTGATGCAGGATTCTAGCCGCTCTGCAGGCCCAGACCTTCATCCTGATGCTCCAGATGTTTGGTCAAATGGTAAATTCTCACAGCTACTATATTTGAGCAGAGTTGGTGCCACTGATCATATTCATACACACCTGATCAGCAGGGAGGGTTCAGGGTTCAGTCAGGGGAATCCAACCTCTATGCAGCTGGATGCACTGGTTTCAGTAAAGAATCATGTCTGGTTTTAATGCAGAGCTGCCTGAGGACCCGAGGTCACCGGAGTGACCCAAGCACACAGAGATTCCTCCTGCTTCTCTGCATCTGTGATGTCACACTGTAGATGGCGGGAACCTCAGAGAAACCAATCCACAGTGTTTTGGCCCAGTTTGTCTCTGACTGGTGAATCTTCCATCTGAGAGACTCTTCCTCTCTGAGGTGCTTCTTTTACACCGAGCCATGTTCTGACCTGTTTCCACGCAGCCGATTGGTTGTTTTTTATTCCTGCCGATGACATTTGCAGCCTTTTTCCAGCCGCGCTGCTGCCGGGATGAGCTCATGTTTTCCATGATGCAACGCTTGATCTGATTAGTAAATCATTGTGTTCTGCTTTTATTGACGCGTTCAAAGCGTCCCGGCTTTATTTCAGGACTCCGGCCGCCGTCGGACCTTTTCTCCTCCGACCTGATTCACTTTAAAAACTGAATTTTCTCATTAAACTGTGGAAACTCTGATGCTGCTGAGCGGTTTGAGGCAAGTGTCCTCGGGATGAAGCTGAAGACGCTGCTCATCTCTGTCGCTGAAGGGCGAGCGTTGCTTATTAGAGCCCCACAGACCCCCCCACCCCCCCCCACACACACACACACACACCCCCATCAGACAGTGAGGAGATGCAGGGTTTAATATCTGCAGTGCAGTGTTTCCTGCAGCTGGGCTGACCCCCGCTGACATGTAAACACAATAGAGTTAGATTATATTTCTGCCTGGGGGGGGGGTCATAAATGATGGGGGTGGAGTGGTGGTGGTGGTGGTGGGGGGGGTTAACTCTCTGATGTTCCGGTGACCCACTTCTAGAAACAGAGGGAGAGGAAGACGATGGCCTCATCCTCACTTCAGGTCTGCCCCACCTCAGCTCTGAGCCTTACTGTAGGTGTTACCATAGTGACCCCTGCTGGCGGACACGCTCATCAGCACACACACACACACACACACACGCACACACACACAAGGTGAAAAGCATCAACACGTGTCTTAATTCCACCGTGGCTGTGTCCCCGCCCATGCTCTCCTCCTCATCCTCCTCCTTCACCGGGACCGACGCCATTTCCATACAAATTACCGTCACCGTGGCAACCGTCCAGCAGAGGTCCTTACCCAGGTGGCAGCAGTGACAGGCGATAGAGGCGATGGAGGCGCCGAGTGCTCGTCATTGTCAGCGCCGATTCCATCTGCTGCCTTCGCCTGACCTCCTCATCCTCACACAGGTTCCTCACAATGCCCCCCCCCACACACACATATATACACACCTACACAAACACACACACACACACACTCAACCCGTACTACTACACAACAGGTCGGATCTATTTCCATAGCAGAGCAGCGGATCTGTTTACACACTATAGAGGAGACGGATCAGTTACAGCAGGTGTGTGTGTGTGTGTAGGTGTGTATATATGCGTGTGTGTGTGTGAACCTGATCCTGCTGGACATGAATCATGGTGCGGTGAGGTTCGGGCTGGAGCGCTGCAGGGAAAGAAACATAACTCTGGTCTCATTCATATTAAACTCCAGGTTCTTAGTTTGATGCTGGAGCCCAAACTTCTGCTGCTTTTCTGTCTCTGTTGGACCAAATTACAACACAGATAAAAACTCTGAAGCTAAAATGCATCGGTGTGTTTTTCTTGAATCAGCTGAGATGTGAGGGAAGCAGAAAGAGGAGAACATGTGGAGCTTCTGCAGCAGAAGCTGAAGGTTAATAAGTCCGGGCTCAGACCTCAGAGAAAAGCTTCCGTGGTAATGATGGTGTGTTCGCTGCCTCCGTCTCGCCTCAGGACCTGGACTCTGTGTGGGACCCCGGAGTACCTGGCCCCTGAAGTGATCCAGAGCAAAGGGCACGGCCGAGCGGTGGACTGGTGGGCGCTGGGCATCCTGGTCTTTGAGATGCTCGCTGGGTAAGTTCTGCAGAAAGCTCCTCTCCTCTCTCATTAGGCAGCAGGGGGCGCAGTTTCCATCTGACATGCCACTCAGGTTCATGCTGATGCTCCCAGAGAATAACGTCTTCAGAGAGAGAGACGGCTCAGCTGGCGACTCGTTAATCGTCTCATTTTCAATCATTTCATCTCCAACTTGTTTCATTTCTCAGACAGTGACTTAAATAAAAACTCTGTTCTGGCTTCGTACTGTTCCACAAAGATCTGCTGAAAGGTCAGATCTGCTGTGCTAACCTCCGCCGGCTCCTTCACCGTGGAGGGAAACACTCTGAGTGGTGAAGGAATGTGACCTTTTCCTGCTTTTTAATCAGAGGCGGCTTTGAAGTGCGAGCAGATCCTTAACGTTGTTCTGCGGCCGTCAGCACAGCGACCTGCTCTGAAGTGTTGAATCATCCTCACGTGGGGCAGAAGCAGGTTGAAAAAACGTGTGGAGGGTCAGGGCAGCAGAGGCCCCTCCATCCCTGTAATCCCACCTTCAGGGCCAGATTTCCCCTCATAATGGAAACCGATCGTTCTGTGTGAGGAGTCCTCTGGCGCCAGCATCAAGCAGTCCGGTTTGTCTTTGGTCCGGTTTGTCTCATTCGCCCATCAGAGAGACAAGCCTGAGTTTTAATGAAAGCAACTCCGATCTTCAAAAACATGTAAAAAACCAACTTCCCACGAGGGATTTAAACCACTCAGGAACATTTCCACAGCACCTTTACAACGCCATCAACCACATCCAATATAGATCCAAAATGCATCAGAAACACGTCCACAAACGATCCAAGATACGTCCTGGAGCAAATCCCAAATCCCTCCAATAACAAGACGAGTTACAAAACATACACACACGCAACCTGGTCCAAAGTGTGTTGATCAGAAATACATGCAGACAGCAGCCTGATGAATCCTAAGACGGGACAAAGAAGTCCGAAGCAGGTAAAAACATAAAAACAGGTCTAAATGCATCCTTATAGAGCGTTGGATGCTTGTAAATCAGACGCTCATCCAGGATCAAAAACGGTCTCATTGCTCAAGACTGAAGTCAGAAAATATGTCCCTACGTCAGGACGCTGAGTCGCTCTGATTGGTTGATCGCCAGCGGCAAAAGTTCTGATTTTCCAACTCTGGTGTTCACTGCCAAAACACGCTTCAGAAGCACAAAATCTCAGCGCCGTTCCTTTGCTTAGACTTAACATGTAAACCCGACGCTCTGCCTCTTTTGGTCTGAGGATAAGCATAAGATGGGACAAAAAAAGTCCAAATCAGGTAAAAAACAGGCCAAAATGCGTCTAAGTCCAAAACAGGCCGAAGATGAGTCCTAAAACAACCCATTTCCTCCCGCTGCAACCGGAAGAGGAAGGAACCCTAACCTTGAAGAAGAGTTTTATTTGGTCCTTTAATCGTCAGTGAGGCTTGGCAGGAAGTAACAGTGATAACAGCTAACCTGAGCCTGGACTCATCCTCGGGTGGGTTCGTCCTCATGGTAACATGACAGCCCCCTGCTGGCTGCAGAGGATGCAGGTCAGACAAACCAGGTGACGGGCCTGTGTGTTTTTAGGTGTGTAGGTGTGTGTGTGTCAGGAAAAGGAAACAGAAGCACAGAAGAAATTTGCGTCCAGTTTTCCACGCTGAAGACGGCGGGCAGCGTTTGGGTCACGTGATCACTCCGAGGTCTTCATGCTGCTTTTAGATAATCAGTCACACACTCACCGACACAGATTCCTCAGCCATTACCGCATCAACACACACACACACACACACACACACACAGAGCCGTGGAGCCTGCGGTTCGGTCGGATCCCAGGCGCTCCCCCTTCCCTCCTCGCAGACTCTGAGTTTTTGGCAAGTGGCGTGTGAGGAGCGGCGGCGTGTGAGGAGCAGCGGCGATTACTCACTGCGTGACGCGTTTAGAAGCTGCTCCCATTGTGTAATTTGTGGGTAATGACTTGTCCAGGCCGGAGCGCGGGTAGGAACGGGACAGCTGGGAAAGCATTCAGTGGAGTGCAGCAGCACCGGGTCTCTGGGTGGCACACACACACACGCACACACACACGGAAGAAAAGCTGCTCCGTCTGCAGCGTTTATCGTTCCGACTGTAAACACTGATTTCTCCGTGTGTTACCTGCTCCTTACATCATGCAGCGCAGCTCAGGTGGAGTTGCATACTGTGACTCTGACTCTGTGTGTGTGTGTGTGTGTGTGTGTGTGTGTGTGTGTGTGTGTGTGTGTGTGTGTGTGTGTGTGTGTGTGT
>JBBBVT010000026.1:1847261-1861185 GCA_037177035.1 Craterocephalus eyresii | reverse complement strand
TGTGTGTGTGTGTGTGTGTGTGTGTGTGTGTGTGTGTGTGTGTGTGTGTGTGTGTGTGTGTGTGTGTGTGTGTCCGATGACATGACGGTTTTTCTCTGTCCGCAGGTATCCGCCGTTCTTCGATGACAATCCATTTGGAATTTATCAGAAGATTCTGTCAGGAAAGCTGGAATTCCCACGCCATCTGGATTTCTATGTCAAGTAAGCGCCACACACACGTGCGCGCACACACACACACACACACACTCGCAGATATGTGTGTGTCTCCAGGACTTTTTAAAATTGCATTCACTGCTGATTTAGTTTATTTTCTTTGTGTTGTTTTATCTCCTAACAGCTTGCAGACAGGCGGCTGATCAGTCTTGGATTTATAAATCATTTAAACCTCTTGACTTCAAACAATGTGGGAACGTTTTTATCTGTGAGAGCAGCTCTTCCTTTAGCTGCTTCAGTTTTCCCCATTTGATCCTGGCTCGGACAGTCTGGGTTTTACGTTTGGCCAAAGATGGGATGAGCTGGTTTCTGTTGGGCACAGTTTGCCCTCAGCGTGTCGGTGTGGGTTTAAGTCTCACACCGTTTCACAATCTCAGGTTTTCACGTCTAAAACGGACCCAAACGGATCCGAAACACATTCAAGATGCGTTCAAAATGGCGTCAACGTCCCAAAAACTGCATCAGAAAACTTCCAAACCCACATCAGTCTGCATCCACAACACATGGGGAACATACAGAGAAACAGGTCCAGCCAGCTTCAAAACTCATCCTAAACACATCAAAATATGTCCTATGAAGCTGCAAAAGACTGACTCAAAATACACGAGAAGTGCGCTAAAAAGCATGACTCATCTAAAACGTTCAAACATCTAAAACACTTACAGTATCTGCTAATAAAAGTAAAACATACAGGATGCTGTTCAGAGTGAGATCCTGTGACCTTTAACCCCCCCCCCCCCGAGGGTAAACTGTACCCAGCAGGCATTAAATAATCTCTGATCCAGATGTTTGCAGCAGGACACTTCAGCAGCTGTAAGAGCGACGCGTCCTCATGCTTATCACCGCTGCAAACGCCGGACGTCTCGTCCTCGCTGATGGTGTTTGCAGACGTCGCGGCTCCGGCCGGGATTTCCCCATCTTCATGTTCATGATGCAGAAACGAGTCGTACAGAACAACAGTCGTATGGAAACACGTGACTATGAGATCTGAAGTGGCTGTGAGGGCCTTGTTTTCCGTGGGGGGGGTCTTCAAAGGTCCGCTGCATTTAAAGGGGGGCCGCTAATGACACACCTGGCTGATTCGGACCGGTCGACTCACACAGCCCATTAAAGCATCTTCAGGCTGCAGGAATGTGCAGAATTACAGGCTCAGAGCTGCGTGTGCACGCCTGTGTGTCTGCACACACACACACACACACACACACACACACACACAGCCTCACACTGCTAAGACATCTATCTGGGAAGCAGCAGAAGGATTTTTACATTTCCACCGTTTTTGTCACAGTTCCACGGTTCCACATCACACAGACCCATCCATCAACCGTGGAGAGGCCCACAGAGTCGACCCGCCGGG
Source organism: Craterocephalus eyresii (assembly GCA_037177035.1). NCBI lineage: Eukaryota > Metazoa > Chordata > Actinopteri > Atheriniformes > Atherinidae > Craterocephalus > Craterocephalus eyresii. Next base: position 1,859,615 of record JBBBVT010000026.1, on the reverse strand, counting down.
GAAGCGCACACACACACACACACACACAACGGGTTTCACTGCTGCTGCTATGGACATGTTGATGACCCGACCCGAAGCGTTCTGCTTCATCCTCGACTTCCTTCACCTCTCCAAATGTCTGCCTGCCTCCGCTCCTCGGGGACAGAGACAAGAAATGTCACCAGACGTTAGGAATAAGAATTTTATCTGACATAAAAGTCACTTTTAAAACTGAGAAGTTGTTGCTCAGATTGGTTGAACTGTTATCCAACTAACACAGATCTGGTGTTTAATCCAGATTAACTCCATCCGAGCAGCATGAGGGGCCAGTGGGGAAGAAAAAACCAGGAACCAGCTCTGGGTGGAGAGGACAGGAAAGAGGAGGTCAAAGCCAGGGATTCCTGCTGAGACGGAGGGAGAGAAACAAACTAATGACATCACTGTCAGATATTTCTGCTTGGCCCAGTGCATCATGGGATGTCGCCCAGCCACCTTAGCCTACGACAGCTGAATGAAAGTCTGATGTTGAACTCAGAACTCGTAGGAACCTGATTAGACTCATGAAGACCTTCCAGTGACTCCCGTCCTCACTGCTTCATGCTTTCAGAGGGCAGAGGGCAGATTCAGACGATCCCAAACAAGCAGATCATGATAGCGCATCCATTCACACCCAGCGTTGGAGCTCTGGATACCAGAGTAAATGAAAGTGAGGTCATTTCTGACATTTATCTTCCCCTCCTGCTCAGATGAAGCATCAGTTTTATGAAACGTAGGGAAAGGCAGGAACTCAGACTGGTAACACTGGTTCCCATGACACGTCCCCGTTAAACGTGCAGATAAAACCCAGCTCCTCCGTGTCCAGCTGTGTCAGCGGGTATCACGTCTCCTCTCAGGTCTCTGACCCCTCCGGGCTGCCGTAGATTCTCCTCACACACACGTTCGCCTCCCGTTATTTTCATCCGTAGCCTGAGAAAGTTCTTGTCCAATTAAAGCGGTGTCAGAGTGCCAGGGCTCCCTGATCCACCTCCTGCAGGAGGAGCAGCTGCCGTCTGTGAGGTTGCATCCCTCATACTGACACGGGCAGAAGGACCTTCTGACATTTCTCTCTGTTTGCAGGAGAGAAAAAACACTTTTCTGAGCAGCGTCGGATTGACGGTTTGTTTCTTTGTTTTTCTCTCCAGAGACCTCATCAAGAAGTTTCTGGTCATCGACCGAGCCAGGCGGCTGGGCAACATGAAGGTGAGTGGCTAGACTTCCTGTCTGCCTCTGACACATGGCAGGCCCGCCAGTTTGACGTCACCAGTCTGAGGACTGGGACAGTTGAGTGTGGCTGCAGCTCCACCTGGTTCCACTTAGACGCTGACGAGGCGAATTATTCTGCTTTTCTGGCCACATGAACATTCAGATGTTTAATACGCTCACCTTTGTTAGTCTGACTGGTACCGCTGGTTGGGCCTGCTCTGTTCTGCTCTGTTCCATCTAAGGTGTCAAACTCTGGCCCGAGGGCCAAATCTGGCCGTCACTGTTATTATATTATACTAGAACTGGCCCAGCAGTGTAATACAGCACATGTACTGCTGATACTCCATATCCCAGAATGCTTTGCTGGTGTTTTGGCTCGTCAGTCAGCTCAGGACAGGAATCATGACATCTTCTCTCAGAGAATGAGCTCACATTTCAGTTAGCGATAGCAGCTAATTTTTAGTTTTGCTGTGACGCTCCTTCTCTGCCAATGGGGTTAACTTCCGGATTCTGATCAGCCAGTGAGAGCGTTTCTGTAGAGAATCCGGAAGTTACAGAAGTTAACCCCATTGACAGAGAAGGAACATCACGCCAAAGAGACTCGTACATATGCGCAATTAATGAGTCATTTATTTTAATGGACTTAAAAGGTGGTAAGTCAGTCTTTCCCGTTTTACCACATAATACACTGTGTAGAAATCATTTTTCTTAGAAAGATTAAAATGATATCAGGAATAGTTCCTTGAGCTGCATCCTGGATCAGATGCAGACGTCTGGTTGGATACATCAAAGGAAACTGAGCTATTATTAACGTTTTCTTTCCAGGGCCCAACCCATGCACGTTCATTGTTTCATTATTTTACTGTTAGATTTATTAGCCTAAAAAAAAAAAACCTAACCCTAACCCTAACCCTATAAAAAAAAAAAAGGTCAGTAGAAATTTAAATCAGAAGACTTCATCAGAAGAAAGACAAACTATTTTTATTTACTTCTATTATAAGATGTGAGTGCCATTAATGTGTTTTTACTATAAGAAATGTGATTTGGCTTGTGTGCCTTAAGTTATGTGACGTACAATCTTTAGCTTTTCAGGTTCATTACTCAGTGTTACAGCAAAACTTCATTGTTTTATCTGGAGGAAACTTTTTTACCAAATATAAATGTTGGCCAACGACTGTTTCCCAGGCTTACATTTTGGCCCACCGTGGGTTTGAGCTTGACTCGCCTGATCTAAGCTGTCGTACTTCCTAAAGGATGGAGTTTGACACACTGCAGTCGCTGCTTCCCGTGCAACTGGGCAGGAACCAGAACCCTTTTAATACCCAGTGGGTTGTTGTTGTTTGAAGCTATTTTCCAAGAAGAAAAAAAGAAAACTACTGGATACCCCCTACTCCCCTCCTTTGTTTCTGTCGCGTTCTTTGTTATATTTCAAGGAAAGCGTTGCATCACGAAGACCTCAGACCATTATGTAGCTGATGCATTTACTGCTACCTGACTTACACTTACAGAAGAGATAATTTCTCTTCTTTGACCATTCTCTGGAAACCCTGGAGATGGTTGTTGGTGACAATCCCAGCCACTCTCCTTTCTTCCTCATTTTGATGCTCAGACTGAACTTCAGGAAGTCGTATTGATTATGTCTACATGTGTTGCACTGTATGATTAGATGTTAACATGGATTTAGCCAACAGGTATAGAAACTCATCTGTATGCTGTTAAAATTCTAATTTCTTGATTCTCTTTTCCTTCACTTTGAGATAAATGTATTAATAAAAAGTTAATAGAAAAGAGTTCAAACTCTCCAAAGCTTCAGTGACCAAACTTCTTTCGCTTTGTTTTTCCTTACTGTTCCCCCTGATTTCTCTGAGCTCTGCGATCTTCAACATGGTGTTCATTGAGCTGTTTGTGTTTCAGAACGGAGCCGAGGACGTGAAAAAGCACCGCTGGTTTAAGACCGTAGACTGGGAGGCGGTTCCTCTGAGGAAACTGAAGGTGTGTGAAATAATTTGTCATGTGATAAGTGACTCATGATATTTTAATTATTTTTCTGTGTGTGAGGAGCTTCATTTTAATCCCCATGAAGCCCGATCAGGCCTATGTGCTGAACAAAAAGGCTGACGTGGCTAATCGTGCTCTTTAAGGTGTAGAGATCTGTCCTGGAGTCAGAACTGGGGCACAACTGAGTTGGTTGTGTTGTTTATCTTCTACTGGGAATAAAATCTCAGTTTTTACATCCAGTTTTTCTCCCGGCTCTGGTTCTGTTCCTGTGCTGCTGCTGAGCTGAATCTGAACGTCTCTTCCTATTCCTGCAGCCTCCCATCACTCCTAAAGTTTCTCACGAGGGCGACACGTCCAACTTCGATGTTTATCCCGAGGACGACTGGAAGAAAGACCCTCCTGTTGCGCCGAAGGACCTGGAAATATTCAAGAACTTTTGATCGGAGTCTGACTGACAGACTTTGCCATCGTTGAGTAGGAACGCGCCCGTCAGCCTTTAAAAGACCCGTTTTATCCGTGAGGATGACCTCCAAACAACAGAAATGATTTCCTGAATGGCTTTATTTATCAGACTTTTTTATTATTTTAATTTCCTCTGAGCCTGCTCGTAAGCAAAAAAAAAAACAACAGGACTGTTACTTTATAACCAGGTGGCTTTTTTATACGTTCTGCCTTTGGCGTCATATCTACCCGGTGCTGACGTCGTGACTGGAGGTGCCTTACATCGGCGTGAAGAGGATGAGCAGTCGCAGCCGGACTGAGCGTCGCCTCTGTTGTTTTCGCCTGCAGCTTCATGTTATTACGTGCAGCCACAGCTGCTCCGCAGACTTTCCCACCACACACTCCGCTCTTTCACTTCACTCTCCATCCCCACCACCATCGCCATCGTGTAACCGTCCTGCCGGGTGAGAGGTGGCAGAGACGTCTCATCATGTCCAATCAGGGCCCAGCAGCTGTGTGACGATGAAGGTTGCATGTTCTCACGCTGAGCTGTTTGTTATGTGTCATAACCCGGTGCTGAATCATCTTCTTCACCCTTATTTGCCTTTTCTCATATTTTCATGATGATGTCACTGTAGGCCAGATCCCGACCCCCTCAGGCCGAGAATATACTTGATGCCTCGTTTGTGCGAACCGCTACAAGCTGCAAGTAACACCAGTAGGGGCAGCGTCGCTACTAGTACGACCAGAAGTACCAGAAGAACCAGAAGTACCAGAAGAACTAGTTGCAAATGTAACTTTTAGCATTAGGCAAGTGTTACATCCGGTGTGAGGAGGACGATGTAATGCTTTTCCTTGTCTCTAAAAGCATAAAGATTCATCATGAGATTATGTTTGGTTCATCAGGAGAAACACGTCTGAATAATGATAGAGCAGCAAAGCTCTTACACTCTTTTAGTACGAAATAAAAACATTTTTCTGTTCACGAAATTAAATCTAATGAAATTTACAAAATCGAGAGCTACTGTGAAAAAGACCCAGAAACATTAAAAATGACAGTTTCACTTTAAAATGTTAAAATAGTCCAAAGTTTCACGTACACTCTGAACTGCTGCTTTCGGACTCGCTAGCTTCACCCCCCCACACACACTGACTGTCCCGTAAACACGCATTTATATCGCACATCATCCGAATGCTTCGCCTCTCTGCTTCCAGGATTCATTCAAACTGTGTCGACGCTGCAAATAGTCCAGAATCAGGTCTTATTTTCTGTCACTGGCAGCAGGAAAGACTTTATTGGGACTTTAAAAGGGTTAACCAATCAGAACTCCATCCTGCCCTGGTTTCTGTATTGCACCCCCTACTGGAATGGGCCAGTAAGCGTAGCACACACACTGAGCAGCCAGTTGCATGAACAGCCGGTCCTTTTCCAGCCTGCTGTTCTCCTCAAATGCCACCAGATGGCGCTGCAGCGTCCAAAGAATTGCAGTATTATGGTGCAGACAACCGACACTGTGACGATGCGAGGTCATGGAGGAGGAGGTCAGAATAAAGTCGGGGTCGTGTTTGAGACAAACTGGTTTCCGGCCCGTCTCAGTCTGCTGTATTTACTCCCATCCTATACGTGTCCCGTCGTCCTGTCAGCATTAAACTCTGTACCCACATGTTTCACCTGTACTGGAAAGACTCCAACATCTGTAAAAATGTCCCAGTGTTGCAACTTTAACCCCGAAACACATTAAAATCATGTTTTCAATGAAGGCCTCCAGTCTGAGCGGCGCTGACGCCAGCGCAGTTCCAGTAAAGCCGGAGAATGAGGCGTCATTAAATGGTGAGTGTGAGGAAGTGTTCATGCCTTTTAACTGGCTGCAAGCCGTGATGTGGAGTGAGTGAAACATCTGGATGATGCCAGACGTGCAACTGGAGAGAAAACTGGAACTTTCTGCTCTCTCAGCCACGTGAAGCCGGCCGATCCAAACTCAGGTTCTGTGCTGGCAGAAAGGAAACCCGTCGTTTGGGAAGCATCAGCGGAGGTGGAGAGAAAAAAGCAGCTAAATCTCCAGCTGTGACTGGGACCAGTAAAGCATCCAGTTCCTCTGCTGGGAGGCCTGGTTCAGTTTCTCCCTCATGTATGAGGCATCCTTTCCTCCTTTATCATCTTCCCTTTCATACACCCACATCCTTCCTTCCTTGTTGTTTCCTCCCTCATTCATCCTTTCATTGTTTCCTCTAATCATTTCTTTATCTTTTCATCCTTCTCCTCCCTCCTGTTCATCCATTCTTCCCTTTTCCATCCATTCATCCATCTCATCTTTTCTCCCTCTCACCCATCCAACCTTTTTTAGTATATATATCCTTTCATCTTTTTATCTGTCTTCCATCATCATCCTCTAGTCCAGTGGTTCTCAGAGGTTTTGGGCAATGTACCCCCTGTGCAGTACTTTTCCAGCCAAGTACCCCCTAACCAGTGCAGAGCTTTCTGGTTGGGAACACAAGTAAACAGGACGGGACTACAGCACCCAATTTTTAAAAAATTTGTACCCAAAGAAACATTTCAACATTTCAGTCATTCCAAAAGGACAACATTGATTCATAACTGAATCCCTGGGAAAGGTCTTGAAACCACCAATAGATGTCTTCTCCTAAACATAGAATGAAAACCGAATATTGAGAATAAACTTTCAGAAAGATTTCATTTATATCACAGGATTATCAGAAATTTTACAGAAAATATTTTTGTGATTTCTATTTTCTCAAGTACTCCAAAGGGGTACTTTGGAGTGTCCTAAAGTACCCCTAGGGGTACGTGTACCCCCATTTGAGAAACAGTGGTCTAGTCCATCTCCTCCCCTCTCCCTCATTTCATTCGTTCTCGTTTCTTTCTTTAATTTCTTGTCCCAGTCCTGGATCAGGGAACCATTCTCTCCATCCTTCATCAACCAGTAAACCATGGTGGCTGTGGTTTGTTCTTCACTGGTGAGATGAAGGTCTCCATAAGACGTAATCCCGCTGATGGGGATCTGGTCTTAGTTGGAACCTGATCACCGGCGGCTCCCTGCAGTCCTGCGGCTCCTGCAGCTCAGAGCTCAGCCTGGGGCGGTTTCCAGACAAAATGCTGGAGATGACATCTGAGGCTTTAATGAGCTGCTGGGATGCGTCCCAGTCTGCTTCACAACCAAAGCAGAAACTCTGGTCCTGCTGGATTCCTGTCGCTGCCAGAGCTGCAGCAGCAAGAAGAAGAGACGTCTTTATCTGCCACAGGGAAAGTAGATCCAACCTTCAGCAGGAACACATCTGCATGACCTGATGAGACTGAGAAGGAGGAGGAGGACAAGGAAAGGGGGAAAGAGAAAAGAAAAAGGAAAATAAAATAATAGGAGAAGATGGAGAAGAGAACGAGGATTCAGGGAAGAAGGAGAATTAAAAGTAGAAAACGAGATGAAGAAGAAAGAGAAGGAGGCGTTGAGGTAAAAGAAGTAGAAGCTGAAGTAGAAAAGGTAGAAAAGTTTTAGAAGATGAAGGACAAAGAAGAAAGAATAAAAAGTAAAACTAAAGTTTAAAGGGCAGAAATAGAAAAAGCAGAATAAATAATGAGTGTTTACATCAGCTGACCAGGCGGACCCCCACCCAACCAAACCACAGGGTGGGCTCCCTCACCTGCCGATGATGTCACTGTAATAACAGCTCACCCCCTGTCATCAGCACACCCTGCTGGGGGGCGGAGGGGTCAGGGGTCACACCCTGAGCAGCCCCCCCCCCCACACATTAACATGCTGGAAATCCTCCGGACACGTGTCAGGGGTATCAGTATCTGTTTGAACCTGCCTGTCACCATGGTAACTGGAGGCATCAGCCTTTTATTCAGGTTCATTGATATAAATCAGGTTTTTCTTTGTTAAACAGCAGGGTTAGCTGCCATGATGCCCTGACTACGGAGAAGCTGCTTCTTCTCCTAAATACCATCAACTTTCAGGCAGATTTAGGAAGAATTTCTTGGTTTCCATGAAGAGCTGGTCTGTTAATGGGTTCGTTACTGGGATTACTGGGTGTGATGGAGCCATTTTACTGCCACACCACATAAAATGTCCACGGTGAGAAAAGGAATGTGAGGAAGTTTCTGCTCTCATGGAGGAAAATCTGTGTTGGGTCTTACAGCTCTGGTAATCCAGGCGCTGGGGACTCTGGTTTCCAGTTTAACGTCTGTGTGATGTGAAAGAAGCCGACTGTTCCAACAACTGGTCCCTGTAATTAAAGCAGATCCATCAGAGGATCACAGCGGGTCGCCCACGCTGCTCCATCCGCTGCTCCACCCGCCTGACGATCAGCTGCTGCACTGACAAGCTGGAAACTACACAGAAACATTTTGTTTCCCCTTTTGATGCTTGTTTATTTTGTTTTTCCATTTCTTTTCATTTTCCAGTTTTTTTTTTCATTTTGCATATTTTTCTTTTTGCAGTTTTTTTTATTTTTTTTTATTTTATGACATTTTTACCTTATTTGTTTCCTATTTTTATTTTTCACGTTTTTTGTTCTTATTTTTTTTTACCTGTTTTTATTTTTATATTCTTTACAGTTTCTTTTTTGTTTCCTCTTTTATATTTATTTATTTTTTTTATATTTTATTTTTTTATTTATGTTACCCTATTTCTAAATCTCCTTTAATTTTTCCAGTTTTTTTTATTTTTTCCTTTTATTTCTTTCCTATTTTATTTTTCCAGGGTTTCTTTTTTTGTTTCGTTTTTTTTTTTTTGGGGAGATTTTTCCAGTTTTCATTTTGTGTTATTTGTTTCCTGTTTTAATTCTTCCTGTTTTGTTTTTGTTTCATGTTTTTTGCATTTTCTTTTTTTTTTTTTTAATTTTTCCTTTTCTTCATGTTTGCTATTTAGTTTTCAACTCTCCTCTATCGATCGGCAGCAGCTGGATGCGATGGAGCCTGTCTGCTCTCTGGGAAGCAGCAGAAGAAGAGCAATCCTCCAGGATTCCTCTCTGCTCTGATTTTCATTATCTTATCTTCTCTTATCTTCGATTGTTTCATTTCTTGGATGGATTCTCACGTTCGCTCCCATCCCTCCCACAGATGCTGCTTAGCTGTTTGGCCTTGCTTGTTTGCTCATGAAGCCCACTGACCATCACACACCGAGGGTTCAGCTGCTGTTTGCTGTGGAGAACTCGTCCTGGCTCCTGCAGAAGGAAACATTAAACGCAGCAGTTTCCCGTCGGTGAATCATCTTGATGAGTCTTCTTTGCCTCAACATCTGAGTCCGTCTTTGATTGTGAGCAGATGGGATACTCGGATCTGATCAGAACACCTACGACACTGTCACAGAGGCTGTTTGGAGTCTACGAAGAATCACTTCATGTCCTGCCAAGTCCTCGTCCTTCCTGCTACGAATAATCCGAAACTCACTCAGAATGTCCAGATTCATCATCAATGCGTTGTCATGTAAAAATGCTAACATCAGCGTCTGCAAACAGTGCTGAAATGCAAACTGTGTGTGTATGTGTGTGTGCTGATGAGGTGCAGACATAGCTTTGGTAGAAATTTTGGGTAGAAATTCCCGGTTATTGTAGATGACATGCAGCCATTGGAGGATTTACAGCAGCCATATCAAGGCACATTGTAACATGGGTTTACATTTAAAATGTGTGTATATATTTTTTGTCATTACAGATCCTTACTTTTCAACGAAGACAGAAAATTGACTTCAAAGAACCTTTAAAAAAAGATATTTTAAGGATGTTTTTTACTATTTAGTTTTGTTTTTCAATGTTTAAAACTTTTCTTACTCCATCGATCAAAAAGCAAATTCATTGGATGTTAGTGCATCTCTCGACAGAGCAAAGAGTATTCAGGAAACATTTCAACTTAGATCATGACATCAACAGTAAAAACAAAGTTTGGCTCTCAGTCTGAGTTGAGATTTCTGGAGGAAACTGGAAAATGCTCCTGTTTTCATTTTAGTGAGTCTCATAAGACTCATGAAGTTGTTCATGGGGAACAAAGTAATCTGGGTACCGGGCCCCTTCAGAGCAGTGTGTGTAGCTACACCCCTGGTTAGGAGAGCATGAAGTGTAAATAAAGACAGAATCATCGGTGTGTTCCTCCTGCTGACTGGCTGCCAGAGCTCAGACTTCATCTGTAGCTGGAAGATGTGAAATGATTTATAGGCTGATAATATGGACGTATGATGACTGGGATCCGGATTGGGAGGCATCTGTATGTGTGGAATTTTCCACCTGAGGCGAGTGTTGTTGCAGCATGTCCTCCAGTTGGTCCCTGCGGTCCCACCTCCTCCCCCTGTCCTCTGCCATCTTCCCCTCAGGAGCTCCTTTTACAGCCGCTGTAGGAAAATAAAGCAGACAAACATTGGGAGCACCTACTGGAGGTGGCGGGCTTCCCTTTGCTTTAAGACAAAGACTGGCTTTGACATATTGTGTTAGCATTAACCGCTAGCTTTGGTTTCCAGCAGGTCAGATTTATGCCGATTTTGTAATTGTCAGCAAATGGTTGAATTTCCTCCTGAGGACCGACCGTCACCAATCCGCTAATGATGGATGAAGATGTCCTCCATCTGCAGTCTGAGGATGTGCTGCTCTTCATCATGAGCTGAGTCCACTGTTAAACTCTGCTTGTGTGATTTATTCTTTATTTAAAACATACCCACATTGATAAAAAAGGATATTTTTTGTCTGTATCTATGATGGCGCCCAGATGGAGCGGACCCGCTACGACCCCCCTAACTAAAATCACCATGGATGTCAGCGTGACTAGATCATTACTGACCAATAACTGGGATATTAGATTCGTTTAACAGCGTTAGTAAAACACACTTTAGTCAACTTCCATGTCATGTGACTAAAAAAACGTAAGCAGGGCGCTTGGTTTCTGTTTTGTTTTTGTTCTGGTGTTAATTGGACCAAAAAAAATAGGAATGTTTTGGTCCGATGATGTTTTTCTTTCCTTTTTTTTAATTTTTAATTTTAAACTAGAAAAGTAGCCAACACATGACTGTAGCCATTATGCATGTTTATCATGCTGCTTCCTGTATTTTGTGTTTTTTAAGCATCATTTGTGTGCGTCTTCAGAAACAACGTACAAGGTGGAACATGTGAGTAACTAGTCCATTGTACCAGTACATCAGTAAACATCATCACCTGCAGCATCATGACGTCTGATAGGCTGGCATCATCATGTGACATGTACAGAAACACCATCTGATCTTCCACTGCACATCACTGCTTACAACTCTCAGAGATGGAAATAAATGGCAGGTTTTTATCAGCATCGATTCTGATACTCTGGCTGGTATTGAAGTATCGACTCAGAAGTATCCTCGCTTCCATCCTGAACTCGTTCTCCAGGACTTCACCTCTGCTCCGTAGTCCTGCTCCCGTCATCTGGAATGAGACCCAAACACGGAAATCAAACAGAAACCAGCAGACTGCAGAGTTTACTCGCTCTTCAGTCCCGGCCAATCGCTGAGCTGGGTTTTCTTCTTCTTCCTTCCTGGCCAGAGGTAGTTTCGGGCGTGAAGTGCAGTGTGAAAGCAAACCCGACTGTCGCGATGCAGCAGGCATCCTAGTGATGATGGGAGGAACTGGAGGAACTGGAGAAGCATCTGATGCTGACAGTCGCATCCTCTCTGCTGATGGATCCTGGCAAACCGAGCAGCCTCACTCCGGCCCTGCAGTCCGGCTCTGCAGCAGCTCTGAAGCTGCTCTGCAGAGTCTTTCTGATAACTCAGAGTGTATGAGCCGCTACGGATCGCTGCACATTATTCTCTGCAGACATTTCCCTCTGCTGATGGAGATAAATGGCTCTGGCTGAATTACTCATCCCCAGCTGAGGAAACGGAGGCTGGCTGGTGCCCAGGGGAGGAGAGGCTCCTGGGAGGGAAATTTGCCAAATGAGTGGAGATGTCTTAGATCTGGAATCATTGTTCCTGATGCCGATTCTTCCGTGGGGAGCAGGGATGTCGCTGCGCCGTCTGCATTTATCTCTGTGGACTGTGGAAACTCTGAGTGGACGTGCAGAGACAGTGCAAGCATGAACACATGTTGTGGAGTCGTCGTGATCAGATATGAGGAGATGGTTCAGCAATGAGACAAGAAAACATTACAGAAGCGTCCTGCTCAGAAACAGCTGTTCTCCATGAGAGCACGTGTTATTACCCCGCTGCATAACTTTCTCATGAGCCGGTGTGGAAACAGTGACAGTGAGAGGACATCCCACCTTCCTGTATGAGCACTGTACGAGCTGGACTAACTAATAATTATATATCATTTAAACAATGTACAGTATCAGTGAAACATCTGGACCAATGATGAGTGTGGTGATAGGAAATGTATTTAAATGATCCTGATATCTGAACTACTGCGTGGCAATATTTTACAGGATGAACTGATAAATTTATAATACTTAAATGATCAAATTGACTACATATTTTTTGTTAACAAAATGCAATTCATGTCGGTGGATGGAAAATTTTAATAATTACATAAATAATTAATCATTAAAATTGTGATATTATTTAATAATAAAATTCAATATTATTAACATTTATTGAAATGATATATTTAAACAAGTTTATTAAAATATGTAATAAAAATATTTAATAAAAAAAAGAAATAAAAATATTTCTAAATTATAATAATGTTTTAATGCTAACAATTTTTTAAAATTAAACAATTACA
>JBBBVT010000026.1:1818502-1841387 GCA_037177035.1 Craterocephalus eyresii | reverse complement strand
CATCTTCTGATGCTGCTTCCAGCAGGATGATGCTCCATGTCACACAGCTCACATCAATGATCCACTGGACTCCAACGACCTCTACAGCCACCACATCTCAGTCCATGATCCCACCTTTGGGATGTGGTGGAACGGGAGATTCCCATCATGGATGCAGCATTGGTTTAGTATAAGCATATCGTCTGTTACATGTTCCAGCTTGTTAAAAAGAAGAGTGGAAAACATCGTCATAATTCTGGAGACGTTGTTGTGGAGCCATGTGAGTGATGTGCTGTAAATCCTGCAGGGATCAGCTCCTCCATGGCAGCTCTCTGGATCCACTCACCACATATGGAAACAAACAGCCTCATCCATCCTGAGACCCATCCATCAGCTCGATGCTCGGCCATCGTTCCCTGATCCTCTCTGCCGGGGAGTCCTGTGGAGTGCCGCTGCTGGAAAAAAACGGCTTGAATATTGTTTTTGTTGTGAGTGAGCGTTGTAAAGTGTTTGAGTTTATTGGCTGATCATTTGGACAATGTTCAGCTTTCGAACCAAAGCAGCAGAGAAAGCTTCTTCTCACTTCTGTCCACCGGGGCTGCCACGCAGATCAATCAGATAATTCTCATCCGACAGCCAATTTACACTCATTATCTGGCCGAATTGGCTCCAGGCACATTTCCAGCAGAGGGATGGAATAACGCTCACTTTAACTGATTAGCCTCAAACGCAGCAATCTGCAAACACAATGAGCTGCTAACAAATCTGTCGCTCTCCAGCCTCACGGTCTCCTTTCCTGTGCAGTCGTGTTGCTGCATGTTCCCTCATTCTGTCCACCACAAACCCACACCACAAACATCTTTTATGAAGCCAATCAGCACCTGGTACTCCAGCACGGCCTCGTTTAATGGTTTGATGCTTAGAAAACAAGTGTAAAGATGTGAGAACCAGAGTGATACTTCCTGTCTTTTTATCCTTTTCAGCAGCATTTTGGATTAGTTGTAGTGTTAATTTAGAGACTCCTGTGAAATCTCCATTTCAGTAGTTATTCCTACTGAAGAGGAAAGGCTGAAAGATAAGGGAACCAGAATGGAGCCATGGGGAACACCATGCTATTTATAATGCAAAGTTGAAAGTTATCCATCAACAGCAGCGTAACCGATGCATTAATGACATTATAGCCATGAGGCACATTCAATAAAACAGCAGCATTATAAAATCCTGTAAATCTGTTCTGTTTCACTTTAATAGCGGAGGTCTTTGCAGAAACAATATCAACATGTCATACTTCAGTTTGAACAGTAAATAAACCTTCTGAAGCATTATTTCAGAGTCTTACTGATGCTGAAAGTGTTTTTTAGGAGAGGTTTGAAACATTGCTGCCATCTTCATTTATTGTTAATTAGTAATTCATATACTTATATTCACACATCCCCATGAACCTTAAAAGTGTTTTCTTTAAAGTGACACCAAATTTATTCAAATAGACCTTGTGGTTGCAGAGATATACTCATTTTAATTGGAGTCTGTAAATTCAAGAAAAATGGGCTTAGGGTTTAAAGGGATAAAGAAGTTTTTCTGAATTATGCTGAGTCATCTGTCGCTATGACAGTCATTTCAGATTTGTCTGTATTTAGCTGAAAACGTTCTGGTAAATGCACAGACTGGTTGACTTTAGCTCGGTCTGGCACCAGAGTCCCCTGATGAGGCAGAGCTAGTGATCTTACCCAGATAACGGTCATGTTTGGGCCAAATCCGTCTGCCTTCGGTACTTACGGCTCAGTTACGGCAGCGGCACGTGTTGTGTAGGACAAAAAAGGACGGATGTCCTTTGCCAGCATGGTGTGGAGTATGGAAAGTCTCCTGTTGGCCACATGTTGTCCAGATGCTGCTGCTGGCCTGGACCATGTGGGTTGCAGCAAGTATTTTGTGGTCCGGAGTGGTCCTGATGCATCATACATACATGGTGGTTATGTGACACTCACACTTAGTCAGCAACACAAGTTTGTTTCTCCATCTGGGTTGTGTTATCAGAAAGTTGACTGTTTCCATGATGTGAGCTAGTGGGGGCACGCACATGTTGAACAGCAGGCCAAACAGCTGCCGCTCCGTGAGTCCCACCCAGTTTTCCAGTTGTTTGCTGGACATTATCTATGGATGCTCATATTTGGATCCAACAAAAATCTTTTTCTTTTACATCAAACCACTGATTTTTCTGAGACATACACTTCAGCTTCATGTGCGACCAGATTCCCAGTTACCATATGAGCCGAACTGGTGATGCTGAAAAGTAAGGGCCCAAAACGAAGCAGAAACGTGTGAAAAATGACACTTTCAGTGAAAATAACAGGTAACAAGTTAGAGTTGTGTTCATGCTGACCCTCATTTCAATGCAAATTTATTTCTATAGCAACAGTTTCACTGATACAGCTAATACAAACGGGTTATATGGCCCTGCACTGCGCCGGTTAATAACTGTACGGATGAAAAAATAACCTTCTAGCAAAGGAAACCAGTCTGAAGTGTGATATCTGCTAACAAGCAGACCCTGAACATTACATCTCCTGAATCTGCTTAAGGTGCTGGATAATTCCTGGGAGTCACATGCTGTTCACATGAAACATTAATGCTTATTAGATATGGAGAAGGTATCGGGCAGCATCGGTCCATGCCGTCTCCAGCTCCCAGAATCCTCTCTGCCTCCACGTTCCAGCAGCTCATGCAGCAGAATCAAGCTTCTCCGCTTTGTCTCTGAAATATTGCCGGTGATGCGTTCAGGCGCTCTGCTGCTGCTCCAGACCACATGTGGAGTTTGGGTGCATGTGTGACACTGTGATGGATGGAGGATCGGGATCCAGAGGGGGGAACGAGGGGCCCCGTGAAGCACCCCCCCCCATCACCTCTGACCTCATGTTTTCCTCAGTTGCAGCTCAGACGGAGGAGACATGATCATAAAGTCCCATTAGATCAGCTGATCAGGAAGCGTCCCGAGGCGTTCCTGCCAGCCTCTGCTTTTATCCGGTCTCAGTGTGTGTGTGTGAGTGTGAGTGTGTGTGTGTGTGTGAGTCAGTGTTAATGACAGGGCTTCTGCTCGCAGCTGTCCTCTCTGTGACGACTCAGCGCTTTAACACCTTCTACCATGACTCAACATTTACAGCGCGGCTCTTCTGATGGACCTGCTTCAGTTTGGGAGGAATGGGATAAGGCATCTGCATGTCTGAGATCTACTCTGATCGCAGCTTTTCTCCCCATCATGACTCCATCCAGCCTCACCAAGCTGCTGGAAAAAAGCTAAATCAGACCGGAGACAGCTTTGTCTTGTTTTGCTGTTTGCATGGCGTTTCTGTGTTTTCTTTCCTTCAGGCAGGAGAATCTCTTTTTAACCCTCATTTCTCCTGATTTATCTTTAAATATTCCTCTGGTGTTCCCAAGATGTAAAAACCAGACTCTTTTTATTAAACTTCACAGAAAAGAGACAGAAAGTATTCAGGCGGGTTTTTACACCGAAGAGAGAAATTTCACAAAGGAGCGACTGAACCTGGTTCCAGTTCCAGTTCCAGAGGAGCAGAGCTGGACCCATCAGCGGATCCCTGATCACACCGTTAACCATTTCATTCATAG
Organism: Craterocephalus eyresii; assembly: GCA_037177035.1. Taxonomy (NCBI): domain Eukaryota; kingdom Metazoa; phylum Chordata; class Actinopteri; order Atheriniformes; family Atherinidae; genus Craterocephalus; species Craterocephalus eyresii. The sequence goes on along the minus strand of JBBBVT010000026.1, from coordinate 1,837,787 downwards.
AGTTTTACCTGCAGCTTCACATGTGGAAACATCCAGGACAAAAGGAGTCCAGCAGAAGTCATCGGATCTGGAACCAGGGGACTGGTTCATGTTGGTGCTGTTTGAAAGGCTGATCTGCTTCTGTCTTTCCTGAGTCCTGGTTCTGGTCCTGGTTCTTGTTGTGGTTCTGGTTCTGGTGGAGGTTTTGCTCTCCACTGTGTCCTTGTGCAGCTCAGGATGGAGGATTGAGTCAAAAGAAACAAGCAGTTATAAACTGGACTAATGGGGATCAGATGATGGATATGGTGGATGATAAGTTCCATGAATTAGACTGTGTCTGTAAAAATGCCTGAAAAAGACTGAAATGAAATGAAATGTTCCCTTTTAGTCTTCTTGAACTAAATTTCTTCATTTGAAGCACAGAGGGATGTAGCTGCAGCACTCAGCTCACACATCAGGCCAGCTGTTTGGCTAACTTCCTGTTCTGTCCTCAGAAATCTAAAGCATCTTATGAGCATCCAGACTCTAAGCTGCCATGGCGATGAGAAAATGTTTATGTCAATGGATGTCTGATGGATGATTACCGGTTCCCCGGTCGGTGTGTGTCGGTGGGAGGATCCAGTCAGATGAGCAGCACCGGCAGATCTGTGGGTCGCCCAGAGGTCAGTTTCTTTTTTCTTCTCTTCTCTCTGCTGCCTTTAGGTTCAATCTTTAAAAATATAATTTCAGTGTTTTGCAGATGTCACTCTGAAACTAAATCTGTTCAGGTCTTATCAGACCTGGGATGGCAGCTAACTGGTTTAACTGGTAAACCAGAGTTTAGACCACTGTAAGGCCATTGGTGAGTTTTATCTTTGCTACTTATTAACGTCAGACTCCTGAGGTCAAGCCCTGCTTAACCTCAGTGATCATCATGTATCTTATTGCATCAACGGCTCCATCATGTTTCCAGATATTCAGAATGCTGCTGCTTACTGGGGAAGATCACACATGAACTGGTTTCCTGTCCTGGGATTACTGGGCAGCAGAGCAGAGCGGGCCATTGGTCCAGCAGGTAAAACTGGCCTCTGCAGTGAAGACACGAACAGAGATTTAACAGCTGCGCGTCTCTGTCTGTCTGTCTGTGCTCCTCCATCCTTCCTCTCTCCAAACTCTCCTCGCTCCTCCCGCTGCGTCACGCTCGCGCGCTACTGCTGCGGTGCCTCAGTCGCTCCTGTGAGGAGGCGCGCGGAGCACGCACAGAAACTTCTGTCCTCAGAGTTTAACTGGATCTTTTTTCTGGTTCCACCTTTGGCTTCACTTTGAAGTTTTTTTAATCACTCAGGAGAAAATGGAATCTGAGGAGTTTCGCAGGGAGAAGGCGCCGAGGCTGTGAGGTAAAAAACAAAAAACAAAAACGTCTTTGCGATGCTTTGAAGTCAATTTTTTTTTTGCTCCGAGTTCAGAATCTGCAGAAAATCTGGAGTAAATTGGGATCATGGCGCAGAAGAAGTCAACCTCTGATGGATTATCTAGTTCCAGACTTATTTCAACCCCCGGGATGAAAATGGCTTCAGGTAACCTGCCCATCCTGCGGACCATCCTGCTTCTGCTCCAGCTGGCCCCGGTCCCCGCGGCCCCCTGCCCCCGGCCCTGCTCCTGCCCCCAGCCCGCTGAGCTCCGCTGCACCTTCCGCTCCCTCACCTCCATCCCCGCGGCTGTTCCCAAACACACGGAGCGCATCAACCTGGGGTCAGTCCTTCCTGACCCGACCGCTGCTTCTAACTTGTCTAAAAAAAATAATAAAAATAACATTTATGTTCCCAGTCAGGCTTAACGGTTTATTTCCAGCCCAAACTGGTTTTATGGTTTCAGGTTCAACAGCATTAATAAGATAACAGAGAAGTCGCTGGCTGGGCTGAGGAAGCTGGAGCTGCTGATGGTTCATGGAAACAACATCTACTCTCTGCCTGATGGTGCGTTCAGGGACCTAACGTCACTCCAGGTACACACACTGCATCCAGGAATGGATGAGTCACTGAATGAATGCTGCTTCTGTTCTTTTATGATGTGTTAATCCGTGCAGTGTGTCTCTGTCCAGAGTCTGCTATGGAAAGCCTCTCTCCACTGTGTGCTCGCTTTTATTTCATTTAGCCAAGAAGACATGAAATATGAGAGTTCACAACATTTTTCCCACAAGCAAATCAGTTCCGGACATTTAAGCCTCAAAGCAGTTCAGGAAAAATTCAACAAAACCCAGTTTCCCCTCTATAAGTGTGTGTGTTCAAATCAATCAGCAGTGAAAATCAAAATATTGAGGCTGTTTAAACTTTAGAAGACTAAACATTAGGGGAAATTGATGTTTTCTGTTATTTTACTGTCATGTCCAGATTATTTTTATGGAAGATGAATCTGAAGCCTGTGGTCTGATCAGCTTAACAGCACCAAGATGGCCGACAGAGAAGCAACAGATTAAAATCAGTTATAACATGAGACAGCTCATGTTTGAAAGAAGTTTTTTGACTCGTTTACATCAGCGCTGGTGTCTGGAACATGAAGTCCAATTCTTCTGCCGTAGACCCAGACCAGAGTCTGCCTGCATGCCATCGAACCAAATCCTGCAAGGTTTCCATGTTTCCAACAAGAGATAAAACAATTTATCGATTATTACCGAATCGTTGATAATGAATTACTTGATTAAAATAAGTATATGATATTTGTTTTGAGCCTGTAATTCCTTGCCAGCCCACATGAGGCACGCTTGACGCCAGAAAACACAAGAGAAGCTGTCCTCTGACCATACATAATAATTTCTTTTATTATATAAAATCTAATTTATAATATCTTTGTTTGCATGCTCCATCTGTGAATGTTCCTGCTGTTAAGAAGAAATCTTTAATAAAGAAAAATGATTTGCATTTTCATCGAAAGGAACCTGTTGATTCAGGGGGAAATTCAGCTTCTCAGAAAATTGCTGCTCATCAGTTAATCAATCATCGATCAATAAGATGAAACAACTACCGATTAATGAATTACTTGATAAATTGCATCCCTGTCTCCAACACAGATTCTGTTGTAGGAAGAGTTACATGTTTTAGAGAAATAGTGTTTTAGACCGTTCATCGTTGCTCATAGAGCAGCTCCGTCAGAGGTTAGGAGTTAAAACCAAACAGTGTTTCTTATTTCTGGTCTTCATGTGCCTGCCCTGCATGTTTTACATGTTTCCACCCTTTAATTAACCCTTTAAAGCCGAACCCAAGAAAACCAAGTAGAAAAGTCTTTTTAAAAAAAATCTGTTAACGTATGTATACAAATGAACACTTTAAACCCCATTGTTTGTATATATTTACCATTTCTAATAGAGTGACATGTTGAGAGTATTGTAGCGTAGTCTTCTGCATCCTGGTGTCAGGGGCAGAAGACATGTATCATATTATTGCAAAGTGATGCAAAATGCCTCAGAGACTGTATGTATCGATACGTTTGGCTTTATGGGGTTAAGAGGCCTGATAAGCAGGTCCTTTACTCTGATTCCGCTGTGCTGGAGTAGGACCACATCTGAAACCTGCAGGGCAGAGGTACTTTAGGACCAGCATGAACTAAATCAGGTCAGCATCTGAAAGGATTACACTCTCACTCTTTTCCTTTCAGCCGTCTGGGAGCAGCTCAGTGTCCGGATCTTATATTAAAGATCTGAGTTCTTCATTATGTTTAAATTCTTTCGTTATAATCATTCAGCAAAGTTTCAAATTAAACCCTTTCTCCATCACTGAGGTGAGCACACACAAGTTTGTGTTTCTGACAGCACCCTCACATTTCTGCTCATATTAATCACAATGAAACGTCAACCAGACATTTCATTGAGTATTTGTCATTTTCTCAAATTTAACTTCAGGTGTCCAAACATTTACAGTAAAACATGAGTTTAAAGGAGGTCAGTATCAGTGAGCTGAAGTTTGGCTCATGATAAAATGTTTTGGTGGTTTTAACTTATGGTCCTATAAATACTGGACCATAAATATCCTTCCTTCCTCATTCTGATGCTCAGATTGACCTTCATCAAGTCATCTTCATCATATCTACGTGAATACATGTTTTTAGCAGCTGAAATGTGATTGGCTGATAATATGTGTGTGTTAAGAAGCAGCTGAACATGAGGAGCTTATTCAGTGGCCGATAAGTGTAGGCTCCTGTATTTTGGATGAATTCCTTACATTCTCATTCATTTGTTAGTTTATCATATTTATATATTATCACTTAGATCAATGATGATTTCAGTCCAGTTTTAAATCCAGTTTTTTCTTGTTTTGTGATCAGTAATTCCGAGCTGTTCCTCTTGTTGGTTCAGATGTTGATGCTGAGCTACAACAAGCTGAAGGAGATCAGCAGGAGCACCTTCCGGGGCGTGTGGTCGTTGGCCAGGCTGCATCTGGATCACAACCACCTGGAGTTCATCCATCCCGACACCTTCCAGGGTCTCACCTCGCTGCGCCTGCTGCAGCTGGAGGGAAACCGGCTCCAGCAGCTGCACCCAGCCACCTTCACCACCTTCTCTGTGATGGGCTGGTTCCACGTCTCCACCCTGCGGCACCTCCACCTGTCAGACAACGGGCTGATGTCTCTGCCCGCCGGGCTGCTGGACACCATGCCGCAGCTGGAGAACCTGTTCCTCCATGGGAACCCGTGGGTCTGCGACTGCAGCATGAGGTGGTTCCACAGCTGGGAAAAGACTTCACCAGGTCAGAAACCACTTCATGGTCACAGTTAATCGCTCCTGCGGTCTTATTATAAAACCTTCTTCTTTTTTTCTGCTCCAGGTGTTTTGAAATGTAAAAAGGACCGAAACCTTCCTAAAGGCCAACTGTGTCCTGTGTGCTCTTCTCCCACAAAACTGCAGACAACAGACCTCCAAGCTGCAGAGGATCTGATCTGTAGTCGACCGCTCATCAGCTCTCCTCACAGAACTCCACCAGAGGACGATCAAAGCGAGGTTTTGACCACCGAGGACTTCAAGGAACCAGTCGGGAATGTATCCCTGAGCCTTTCTGATGAGCACGGGAACCAGGTGGATCTAGAGTGTAGCGTTAGTGAGCCCAGAGAAGCCAGCAGCATCAGCTGGGAGCAGGTCAGCCCGCTCCAGCTGCTCTCCAACATCACTTTCTCAGTGGAGCTTGAATGTCCCGTAGACAGAGGGAGGTATGAGCAGCTGTGGAGGCTGATAGCGTACTACAGCAGCGTGCCGGCTCATTTAGAGCGAGGACACATGGTAGGTGACAATCCTCACTCGACATACGTTTACCGACAGAGCTCTGTGAGGGATGCCACGTACTACACGGGTGTTAAGGCGAACATGATGGCCCAGCCTGAATGGTTGATGCAGACGTCTGTGGACCTGCAGCTGAACCGAGCGCAGTCATCAGCCAGGACCGTCAGACTCATCCTGGGGATGGACGTCTCAGACACGCTGGAAACAGAGCTGCTTCGGAGACAGAAGAGGACATGGGTCACCATTGAGTCGACCAACACGACTCGTAAAGTTTTTACCGTCATGTTGGGCGATTCCAGTCAAATGGACTGTAAGGTGCAGAGCTCTGAGTGGCCGGTTGTTCAGTGGATGCTGCCCGACGGGTCCAAGCTGGACGCTCCCCACAGCAGTCCAGACAACACGGTGTCTGTGTCTGCCGAAGGAAGGCTGGTTATTAAAGCTGTCAGCCACAAAGACACCGGGGTTTACTACTGCATGGCCAGGGTTCATGGAGACTTCTCAGTCCTCCACTTCCATCTGAACGTGCAGGAAACCTCCAGCCCTCTCCCGGGGGAGGAAACCCCTGTTACATCTGTTGAAAAGTTTGCAGGGAGCCCCGTTTCTCTGGACTGTGCAGCTTCTGGTTCCCCTGATGCTGAAATTCACTGGATTCTACCAGGAAACAGTATAGTCAGTTTCCATAATAACTCATCCAGAGCTTTTGTCTTTTCCAACGGCACATTAACTATCCCACAGACACAGTTATTGGACAGCGGCTATTACAAATGCGTTGCTTTGAATCAGTTCGGTTTGGATACGATGGCCACAAAAATGTCTGTACACAGGCGTAAAGGACTCATGCAGCCTTTACGAAAGTTTCCATCAAGACCTCAGTCGGCCTCAGGGGTCAACACTCAGATTAAAGTCCTTACAGAGGCAGCAGAGGAGGCATCGGGGGACATGGAGGTCACTCAGGATGGAGCCCCATCAAGGCGCCTGGATGGTGTGAGAAGGAGGATTCAGAGCAAAGGCGGTGTCCATCCGTCCAGGAATGTGTGGCGGAGACCGCCAATGCTACGGAAACCAACCGGATCTCGGACTGAAAGCAGGAGAAGGATTAATATGTCAAAGAATAAAATCGACCCGGAGAAATGGGCGGACATTTTGGCGAAGATTAGAGACAAAAACAGTGGTACGGTCACGCCATTCCCAGTTCAGCCCACCACTCAGAGCGAAGCGTCGTCAGCAAAAACAGCCACAGAGGAATCACGCAGTGGAGGGACTGTGCCTCATCAGCAGGGTTACGTCACGCCGAACACTCCTGCACACTCTACATTAATGCAAAACAATCTACACAATGAACTGGACCAAGAAATTTCATACGATGATACTTTGAACAGCTTAGATACCACAAGAGACCTTCAGACGACGGACGCCGAACAAACAACCAATGATCCAAGCAGCGAATCTCCCCCTCAAACAACATCTGCTCCCCTACATACTGCCACTATCTCCCCTGGCAGCAGCACATTTTATCTCCACAACAACCAGGCTAACACCATACCAACCCAACCAGGGTTATTCCCAGAGGAAGACAGGAAATATTTGAGTGAGACCACCACAGCGCTGCAGGACTCGACACTCAGCGATGTGCAAACAGATCTCCTGACAACGGCATCCCCAACAACTCCACCGGTTCCAATCTTTACGACAAGGGCAGAGCCAGAAACCACGCTTCCTCCACGGCTCCGCTTGCCTGGCAACAGGAGAAGGAACGGGCATCGAAGGAAAAGACCCAACAAACGGAAACAAAGGGTGAATAAAGTCCCCACGCCTGTAAACTCTTCCCTAACAACGGCCACAGCCTCTCCTGGGCTAAAAATAGAGCATCTGGGAAGGACAACAGTGCGTTTCAGCAGCGCCGTTCCATTCAGCGCCGGCCAAGTGGCGTCATCGTTCACACCGAGGCTCAAAGAACGCAGTGGCTCCAGGCATGAGCATGAGGCGGGCCCAGAAACCACCTCACCACCAACTCCTTCCTACGATACAAAGGACAGTCTTCTCCTGCCCAAACCGCTCTCTGAAAGCTCATCAGCTGCGTTTCCAACAGCCCGTCCAGGTCTGAGACTCCAAAACACAAGTTCTCAATCAGCCTTGGGAATCTCACAAACTGCATCGGTTCCAGAGTTTTCTGAGTTGCTCTCACTAACCACTCAGCAGTGGTTTACAGACGGTACTCCACCATGGCCTGAGACCGCGACACCATCGCCAACGGATGTCAGGAGCAATCAGTCAGGTCCTCAGGACGCGGTCACCGACGAGGGTGGAAAGACTCCTCTGAAAGACACTGAAGGGGATTTTTCATTCCTGCCATCCCCGTCTTCCTCAGCTGCTTCTTTCATCCAGGAAGCAGATGGGACAACCTCTGCTTACGCTTTAATCAGGACACCCAGCATCTTTACTGAGGAATATTCAGAGACGGAGCAGACGAACACAGTAACGACAACATTATCCGATTTTTATCACAGCTTCGGCCAGAGTAAAACAGTGGATACCAACCTTCAAGAAACAAGTACGATAAAAACAACGTCTGTTACCTCATCCACATCCACACCTTCCACAGTCAGGACGCATCCCAGTAAACCCCAAATATCCTTCATGGGAGCGGAAACGAGCCCAACGCCATGGACCCCCACGAAAAACCCCACAATCACTCCAGACCATTTAACCAAATCAGACGGAAAATCACCTTTGTCATCTGACCTGAAACTCACTGCCACAAGTCCAACTTTCCCAGACTTTAACCCGGAGAGCAGGCCAATAGCAAAGCACCCAGTGGCCTCCATCCCAGCAGCTGCTACGCTCCCATCCAGCCCGTCCACAGAGACATCATCAGCAAGCACTCAGCGGCAGCTACCTGGACCAGGATCTGCTCCAAGAGGGAAGCCAAGGATAACTACGAAAAACTTCCAGATGATCACTGTGAAAGCTGAAACAGATGCTCAGCTTCCATGCGAGGCTGAGGGCCTGCCAATGCCCTTCCTGTCATGGACTAAACTTTCTACTGGTATGTATGACTCAAACTCGTAACTCAGCTTTGTGTGCAGTCACAGGAATCTCTGCTGCACAAAATCCTTCACTGGCAATGAAGTTTTCAGCTTTTCTGCAGCTGTATTTACAGGAGTTGTGGCATCACATCTCTGTACACAATTCCAAAAAATACTGGGATGCTGTGTAAAATGCAAGTACCCACAAAATGCAATGATTTGCTCATCAACTCATTATTTATTCCTGATGGAGCATAAACATCTAATCAGATGTTGAAACTGAGACATTTTACAATTTCATGAAAAATATGAGCTCATTGTGAATCTGATGTCAGCAACACATCTGTGGATGTGGGCTGGAAAAGTAGCTGGTACAAATAAAAACCTACTGGAGGAGTATTTATTAAATAATCAGTGACATGACTGGGTATAAAGGAGCATCTCAGAGAGGCAGAGTCTCTCAGATGAAAAGATGTTCACCAGTCTGAGACACACGGGGTCAAAACATTTTCAAAACATTGTTGAAAAATGTTCCATGAGTTGGGCGTCCGTCTGCAGGATATTATATTGTTAAAAAGGCGGAGATCCAGGAAGAATGTCAAGGCTGAAGGTCAAACTGGATTAAACCAGACATGATTCTAATGACTGCATGGGGTCAGAGACACTTCTAGAAATCACTGTAAACACATTTCACTTTGCTAGCCACAAATGCAGTTATGTTACCTATCTGTTGCCACGCAATCTAATTAGTTTTCAAACACTCCTCCAGTTGTTTTTTATTTGTACCAGTTGCTTTTCCAGCCTTTTGTTGCTCTGCTCCAATTATGTACAGACGTGTTGCTGCCATTAGATCCAGGATGAGCTCATATTTTCCTTTAAATGATAAAATGTCTCAGTTTCAGTTGTTTATGTTCTATTGGGAATAAATAAAAGATGTGAAAATCATTGCATTCTGTTTTTATTTACATTTTAAACAGCAACTCAGTGTTTTGGGAACTGGATTTATAACCCCAACGCACGGAAGTTACATTTTCGGCATCATACGTTTGTCTCTTTAAGCAGCAGGTCTCAAAAAGTTATTAAGGATTTTGATGTAAATCTCAGAAATGGGATGAAAAACAATTTCAATTTTGGGGTGTTTCAGTTCACTGCTTGAATCCAGAATTTTTTAAGGATTCTTTACTGTCGGGTGATTGTGGTATTATAGCTACTAACTCAAATAATGCCCAGAATCATAGGCAAAAATAAGAAAAACAAGATCCTACATAGTTTTGACCTGGATGATTTGAAATTCTGCATCTGGTCCAGTTGTAAGTATAGAAGGTACTGGGTGGACTGTTTGGCCTTTTGGGGGTTTTCTCAGGTGCGTATGGCTTGGCAAAGGTCTGAGTGTTTCCTGTTAGCACTGTTTCTGCCTTTAAATAATGTAATAAACAAGTCATTTTACTTCAGAAACAGGGAAAATTGTACAAATATTTATTCTACATATTGTAATTAACCTGTGTGTTTCCATTTGTGTAGGACTAAGCATTGCTCAGAACACCAGGATGCAGAGGTTTGAAGTCCACCTCAATGGTACATTGATCATCAGGAAGGCTCAGCAGATGGACAGCGGCCAGTACCTATGCTCGGTTCAGAACCAGTACGGCACAGACAGGAGGGTGGTTAACCTCGCCGTCCAGTCTCAGCATCCGCGGATCCTCCAGCCGAGGCAGCGAGACGTCACTGTGCCCTTTGGTGGCAAAGTTGACTTGGAGTGCAGAATGGATGGGCACCCCCCCCCTCGGGTCACGTGGGTCCTCCCGAGCCAAGTCCACATTACAGCATCCTCAGCCGGCGCGTCCTCAGCCGGCGCGTCCTCAGCCGGCGCGTCCTCCCAACGGCGCGTTGCCGTCGATCCAAACGGAACCTTACGGATCAGCCAGGCCGGTTATTCAGACCGAGGGATTTACAAATGCGTCAGCACCAGCGCGGCCGGAACCGACTCTGTGTCCGTACATCTTTACATCTCAGTTTTGCCGCCGGTGATTCAGCAGTCTCAACACGAGAACATGAGTCTTCCAGAGGGCGGCACGGCCTCCATCCACTGCTCTGCCACAGGTGCTCCTCCACCTGTCATACGCTGGATCACGCCTGACGGCATGCAGCTCACGGCTTCGCAGCTCATTACTGGACGGAACTTCATTGTCTTCCCCAACGGGACCCTCTACATTCGAGGACTGGGCCCTGGTAACTCTGGGAGGTACGAGTGCTCAGTCAGTAACAGCATGGCGTCCAGCAGGAGAACTGTTATCCTTAACGTAAAGAAGAATCTGGTCTCCGCCAAAGCCAGCATCGTTTCATCATCTCCCCAGAAAACAGACGTGATCTATGGGAGTAAGCTGCTGCTCAACTGTGTGGCCAAAGGAGAGCCCAAGCCCCGAGTCATCTGGAGGACTCCTTCCAAAAAGCTGGTGGATTCGCAATACAGGTGAGGAAATTCTGTAATCCATCTGTAACCCGATGCCCAAATCTCAGCATCTTCAATAATATTTACAGTGTGCAACTAAATTTGATTTTTGTTTTCATTTTATGCAGTTTTGACCCCCGGATCAAGGTGTTTATCAACGGCACCATAGCCATCCATTCAGTGACCGACAAGGACAGCGGTGACTACCTGTGTGTGGCACGTAACAAGATGGGGGATGACTACATTCAGCTGCGAGTCAATGTGCTGACCAGACCGGCCAAGATTGAGCAGAAGAAGCAGCCGCCGAGTCAGGAAGTGGTCTACGGCGAAGACCTGAAGGTGGACTGTGTGGCCTCTGGGCTCCCCAACCCAGAGGTCAGCTGGGCTCTGCCAGACGGCACCATGGTGAACCCGGTCAAACAAAGAGATGGAATGAGTGTGGGACGAAGTCGCAGGTATGGGGAGCCACTTTTACATGTTAGCTCTAAAACATGGAACTCAGGGGAGGTCCTGATCAACTCCGAGTGAACAGTTCAGAACAGTCTTAAAAATTCATCATAAAGCTTCAGTTTGTAAACTTCCGCAAACCTCTATTTTTTAGTGATCACTGTTTTGTCCCTAGCAACCACCCTTTTGTCCTTAGCAACCACCATGTCTCTTGAAAATACAAACAAATGGTAAAAAAGGACTATTATGATATTGGACAACTACTGCAGTAATTCATCTGGTTCTGTTAGTTAAGAAGTTATTTAACCATTAAGGAAAAAGTGTGAAGCTATCTAAACAATCGTGTGGCTGTGGAACAGATTGCATATATTCTCTGAAGGGTCAGATGTTTGGTCTACAATGAGCAAGAAAAAAGAATAAACAGAGATCCTAAAGATGCGTTGAGGTGGATGGATGGATGGATGGATTTTTATTTATTCATTGTTTATACCTGCAACTCTTTTATTTGATCTCACTGTTTAAATGGACTGTACTGTACTTGTTACATATTTAACTCCACTGGTGTCCTCATGGGGATCCCTCACAACAGGGACTATGGGTCATTGTTGTGGGGATTCCCTTGTCTGTGTGGCTGGCTGTCCTGGTCTGGGTGGGTTCCAGTGATGGTGGCCTTTGTGGTCTTGGGTGAGGCCTAAGATATTGTTTCCTCACTGCAGCGTCAGGCCAATATCTTTACTTCCAGTTTACTGTTCAGTTGAAGAGATAGGATGATGAGGCTGAATGCATGCTGTGTGTGTGTGTGAGTGAATGTGAGAAAGGATGATCAAGAGGGTGTTTTTAGAATTGCTTGTTTTTATGAAAAGCAATTTGTACTGCAATTTAATGAAAAATGCTCCATAAGTATGTACATCCGAATATGATTTAAATAATTTTTTTCATCCTTGAACTGAAACATTGTTGCCTGCTAACTTAATACAAAATCATAACTATTCCAGGTACATATATTGTTAAGTTTTTTTAGTGAGAGGCTCCAAACAGGTCTGAAATGTGTGTGTGTATGTGTGTGTGTGTGTGTGTGTGTGTGTACACACGTATACACAAAGTCTAACAAAAATACTTTTTCTCCTATCCTTCTTCTCTTCTATTACTTGCAGGTATGTGGTGTTTGATAATGGGACACTTTACCTCAACGATGTGGGTATGCCAGAAGAAGGAGACTACACCTGCTATGCAGAGAACCAACTTGGCAAAGACGAGATGAAGGTCAGAGTCCGGGTGAAGACGGGAACTTCCCCTCCACAAATCCAGAATAAAGACCAAAGGCCTGTCAGGGTTTTCTATGGGGAGACGGTCACGCTGCAGTGCAATGCCAAGGGGGAACCAGAAACTGTTATCACATGGATTTCCCCAACAAAGAGAGTGATTTCCCCAGCACCGGACAAATACCAGATCCTAGATGATGGGACCCTGGTTGTTCAAAAGGTGCAACGTTTTGATGGAGGTAACTACACCTGCATGGCTAGGAGCAGTGCTGGACAAGACTATAAAGTTATCAGACTGGAGGTCTTGGTAACACCTCCAGTAATCAATGGGTTAACAGGAGCCGCCAACGTCATCAGGGTGACTGCAGTAGTGGATGAACTGAGGCTCGTGGACTGTGTAGCGAAGGGCACCCCCACACCTCGCATCATGTGGATTCTGCCAGAAAACGTGATCCTTCCTGCGCCGTACTTCAGCAAACGAATGGCGGTTCATCCCAACGGCACCTTGGAAATCCGATCGCCCAAGAAGACTGATTCAGGACAACTGACTTGCATTGCTCGCAATGAAGGCGGTGAGGACAGGCTTGTGGTTAACTTGGACGTGAAGGAAGCTGTCCGAATGCCCCAAACGAGAGGTCCAATGGCGAACAGCTTACTACTCACAGTTGGGAACACCATGACTTTAAACTGCTCTTTTGGGGGTTCAGCCCTTCCGCATCCTACCTGGATCCTACCCAACGGTACACCCTTGCATGGTGGTGTTCGGTTCTCTAGGTATTTCCACCGACTTGATGGCTCTTTGGTCATCAGCAACCCAACTGTTGCTGACGCCGGTATGTATCGCTGTCTGGGCCACAGCTCTGGAGGCCTTGTAGAGCACAGAATCACATTGTCTCCAGGGATAAAGCCAGAGATAAGCAACAGATACATCTCTCCTGTCAACATCATGAATGGAGAAACACTTTTCCTGCATTGTCAAACCACTGGGGAGCCACTCCGACTAACATGGACCCTTCCCAGTGGGGTTGTCCTGAACAGGCCCCAGAGAGCTGGACGATATGTGATACTACCCAACGGGACACTTTCCATCCGACAGGTATCAGTCTATGATCGAGGAGCCTATGTTTGCAGAGCTGCCAACGAGTATGGAAGTTCTCTGCTGCCTGTATCTGTAACTGTGATTGCACACCCACCACGGATTACCAGCGGCCCCCCTGCTGTGACTTATGTAAAACATGGAGTTGCTGTTCAGCTGAACTGTGCAGCTACTGGGATCCCTATGGTGGAGGTGGCATGGGAAACACCGGATAAAACCCGCCTGGTCGCCAATGCGCAACCACGCCTTTTTGGAAATAAGTACCTCCACCCACAAGGTTCTCTCATCATCCAGAGTCCGACACACCGGGATGCCGGGGTCTACAGATGCACAGCCAGGAATGCCATTGGCACAGACTCTAAAGCTACAATTCTTAAGGTGTTTTAAAGAATTTCACTGTTTATCAGGATCAACATGGATACTGTATGCCCAAGTAACTGCCTAATTTAAAGCAACTAATGTTTTTGGTTTCAAAATGTAGCAAAAACTGCTGTCAGGACAATGAAATAATGAGATAACTGAAACCTACAGTGGTGCTTTGTGAGAGACCTTACGATGAGAATATACTTTGTTTTCAAGACGCATATGGGTTTCTGTCATGGCTGCCTCACATATTCTGTATTTGTTTGAAGAGTTGTTTGTAAATATCCTCAGTGATAAACATGTTTGCAAGTTAAAGTGGTTGAATCACCAGTAGGGGGAGTGTAGAATCCAGTTTAGCAAGATCTCAGGTCACAGGATTGACCGCATAAAAATGACATTAACTTTCAAAGACAAAACACAATGTTTGAGGTTTACAGGCCATAAATAGCGTCAATGTAGAACTGGGTTAAATCTTTTTCATTTTAAATCAATTCGGATTTGACTGATCAGATAAATATTCACTTTCATTCAAAATCTGTTGCCATTTGTTTAACTAAATGCTAACCTCCTATGTGGTCACCACGTTTATCAGCAATTTTATCCAGTCTGATTTCTCTGATACGTCCCCTAGTAGAACCCTTCAGTGAGAAGCATAGTACTAAAGCAAGTAGTTAAACAGCTGCGCTGATTGCAAAACTGGTTTTCTACACAAACATGAGGTTAAAAAGCAATTTTGTTTTCCTGGGGTCAGGTTATCTATATGCCCCTTAAAAAACTGGGTCCTGCACTTTTTTATGTAACCCATATGGAAGAAGTATCAGTTGATAACCTGATGTTAGTGTTTTCGATGTGGGTTGCACGTGCCTGCATTGTGATTCAGTTCAGGGTTAGATCTATGAAACCTAGGTACGTACTGTAAGTACTGGCATTAAATCTGATTACTAACATTGTTTCTAACGTTGTTTGTGTTAGTTGTTACATCTATGGTATAAGCTGTTACTCAATAAGGATCCAACAATCCACTGGCCTACATCAATACATTGATTTAATCAACAATCCAATATCATTGATCCAAACTGAAATTAAGGATCAAACATGGATCCAGTTATCATTTGTTAGAAAGGACACATGGAATTGTTTCCATTTGATTTATTCAGCAACTAAAACATCTGATTATGATGAGAAAAATGCAATATTCAAAGGTGTGGTGTGTTTATATATGTATAACTCAGACCATACTACTTTAGTTATTATAATTAATTTCAAAAAAACATTTTGTTTGTGATTAAATAGGATTTAGGGTTTATATCTTATCCTGCTTTAATGACAACAAATGTATTATTTTACATGATAAAAAATTTTTGTTCTGTTTTGAATATCTGATTGGGCTCAGGAATAAAATTTTGATATTTTAGTTGTTTTTGTGATTTTATATGAAGTTGAAGCTGATGGCCACCTTATTATGCTGGCCCTGTTAAAATTGAGGTTTTGGTCTTTACTGGTCTTACTGTGTTAATCTATTGAGGTAATAAAAATTGTTACCCTACCTTAGGATTGTGCTGAATCTTCTCTTTGTGAGGTTGCCATGATAAACACACATCCACGTGATTTTCTCAGCATAAGGGCCCAGTTGATGACTATCATTGATCGATAGTGGTGAACCCACTTGCATCCAAATCTCCAATGAAGCATCATCAATGGAAACCATGTAGGAGGAAGAACGAGAAAGGACAGCTGCATCTGCACAACAATCTGGGCCAGTTTACCACAACTGGGACAAAACATTTCCCTGCATGCCTCAGAGTTTAGGTACTGGAAAGAAGGCAGGATGCTGCTACACCAGAAGACTGATCACTTCTTTTGAGCATCTTCGGCTTTTCCCTCAATCCAATGTTTCTTCTGACAACGACTGAACAAGTCAGGCTGTAAAACAGAGAAGTAGTGCATAACTTTTCATTTTCTAAATAAAATTTTTAAGTTTATCAAGAAAATTGATTTCACCTGTTAGTGTGCTGTGTCTGCCACCATTAACCCTGAAGTGCTTCCTATGGATTAAGTTGTTCAGAAAATGAACTAATGAATGAAAAGTGCTTCCTTTGGTCCAGTTTGATCGCTCGGTGACGCTTCCATCCTGTCCACAGCAGGATGTGGCATCTGCAACATGCTGACACAGATGCTGCCCTCATCTATTAATTGTTTGTCTAACAGACTGGAGCACAGCAATATGTCACATTTAAATCATTTTCTTTTAATGCTGAGGTGGTGAAATATGAGAGAAGATGAGTCAGCACAGTGAGTGCATAATTGAGGCTAAGATTATAAAAGACTTGGTTTTTGTTCATCTAGGGAGCTGAGCACAGTAAAAAGACATCGTTTAGCCCTGTGGGAGAAAGAAGTAGGTCACTTTTACCCTTAAAGACCATAAATGAAGAATCATCTCTCTGGGAAAACGGCCACATTCTCATCTTCCAGAGAGGAGAAACATCTGGATCTGTGAGGAAATCCCCCGTTAGCTCATCACACTCAGCCAGACGACGTCCAACGTTAACAATCTGCCTCTCCTTGTTTAATCTGGCGGCCATCGTTCTAGTCAGCTGTGCTGGGCTGCTTCATATTCCACCTTCATTTCCGGCCGGCAGCCCTCCATGCAGATGAAGTCAACATTTTCCACCCTGGGACCCGATGAGGCTGGGCTGATGCAGACCTGTGGGTCGCTTTGCTGGCTGCTGCTGACCCCTGACAATCTCCGGTACAGCTGCAAAGCCTCACATCTTGTGCCCAGCTGTTCTCCTTCATGTGTGGCTGCAGTTGTGATGCCAAGCTGCAGGATGGTTGTTGTTTCTATTCACAGCTGCTCTTAGGGCCTCCATTCACAAACATCAACATGTATCATTGCTGCAGGATGACGAACATTCTCCTGTGGATGTGCTGGGACCTTTGGATGGCACATGGTGCTGTAGCTGACTGACAAACAGTCTGAAGGAGCTTTGGATGTGAGGAGTTTGTGTCCTGCTGCTACACGATCAATAAATCTGAACATCAAGGCTTGTCATGTCAGAGTGCAACTGAAACTAAGCGCTCACCATCAGAAGACAAGCTGCATGCCCTCAGGAGTGGAGTAGTACAACAAAGTTAGCATGCGGAGATCTGTGGTAGCCTAGAGGCCGTTGCAGTGGTTAGCTTCTTTATACCCTAATACTGTAGCTACGTTAGACAATGCTAACCCCAGTTCGCTCTGGGGTTAGCTTCTTTTTACCTTATTAGCTCTGGGGTTAGCTTCTTTTTACCTTATTAGCTCGGGGGTTAGCTCCTTTTAGCTAAGAGCTGTTAGTTCAGAAAAATGATTCAAACACACTCTATGTAACAAGATAAACCAGTAAACAAAAGCAACTAAGTAGCTGTTCTCCTGCTGGAAACCAGACAACACAACCAATAAACCAGCTTTAACTGGTTGTAGTTTAAATAAGGGTAGGCTATGTACTGCCGCAGAGCCTGAAATGATGCCCAAACGGGGACAATCTTTCACTTCTACTATGTTTCGGCTCTTCATCACACATCAGACCTTTCTTTCCTCTGCTTTGTTTAGATATGTGGATCAACTCTCACTCTGGCTGTTAAGTGTTGTGTTTCGCTGTAATTCGTGCCAGATATCCATTTCAGTTTTGGACAGCAGGAGATGCATCGCTGGCTATAAAATCCTCTTTCGTGAGCTTCCTGAAAAATGCTTCCCAAAGACGCAGCTGTCTCCCGCTTACTCGTCCTAATTGTGGGAATCTGGTTTGGTTTTTGGAAAGTCTACCACTGCATAGACCAGCTCCACCCTGCCAGCCCACCTACCCACCCAGCATTCCCACCACAGCTGACTATCATTACTATCACTGTTGCCAATTAGCCCCATCGCTGAAATTAGAGGTCCTGAGAACCCGTTTGAAGGCCTGATTAAATTAGTCGGGTGGCTTTGGGCATGAATCAGAGTTGTTAAGTAATGGCTGCCACACATAATGAGTGAGGGTGGAGCTTCAAAATCACTTAACACAACGCAGATGAAGGAGCTTAGGACTCTACAACCCTTATCTCATGTGTCTGAGGGCGAACACAACACAGCTTCAGCAATAGGGCTTTTACATTTATCATCCAACCACAGCAACGCCACGACAGAATAACTCGACACGTTTAATAAATGAAGGGAGGAGACGGCAAAGAAGGAAGCAAAGGAGGGAGAGAGGGGAGGCTTTTAGACCACCTGTGAGGTGATCTAGGGAAAATATTGCCTCTGTAGGACAGTTTTTCTGCCCAGTTGCCCCTAAACCAGGGGTGCAGCTTAGATTTTAGTTCAGATTCAGCACAAGTTGATCTGAAGAGGTCTCAACCCGTAAAATAACAGCACGAATAATGGAAGCACCACATCTTTACCTTTGTTTTAAATTAAATGTATCTGTTTATAGAGCACTTTTCATTCCAGTGTTTTAGATAAAACACAACCTGTTAAAACATCTACCTGATCATCGTCTCTCTCACACACTCCTCCCTTCTGTCTCTTCCTCTGAACATTAAAATGGTAATAAAACCTTGTGTGACGCTGCAGTGAGGAAACTGTGTTTTGGGGATCTGTTCACACCAAGACCACAGAAGCCCCCACTGGAAATCATCCAGATCAGAAGAGGCAGAGGAAGGGCTGCAGCCCAGGACCCCCGGCCAACCAGACCAGACTCATGGCTCATCCACTGGAGTTAAATATGTTAAACAATTAGATCAAATTAAAGCAACAGGGATGAAATATGAATGAAAGAGTTAATAAAAGCAATGTGCGTGGATTAAATAAGATAATAAAAACAAATAAATCAGTAATGATGTTGATAATGTAAATAACAGAAAACTCCTTTAAAAACTGAAGAGGTCTTAACTGCTCTACGGAAACAAACGTATGGCTCTAAAGCTGTTGTGAGGAACCATCTGTGGGGATGCCTTCATACTGTGATCCACCCCCAGGCCAGGGTCCACACCACCACCATGGCCCTCGGCCCTTAGTCCTATGAGGAAAACACTGGAGATGTTACATGATAAGATTATTAAACAGGCATAAAATGTTAATAAAGGAGATCATGAAAGCAATGAAAACAGAGGGAATCTCACACAAATAGAAAGTATATGATAAGTATGACATAAATCTATAATATTATGGTTACAATAAATAAGCTCAAAAAAAGGTTCAGCTTTTTTAAACAGAAGTACAACAACATTATCAAGACATTTATATTTAATAAACTATGGGCTTTATGCACAACTCAAATACTTCCTGAACTTAAGCCAGCTGCTTTGTTTCCTGTCTTTCATTATGGATGAACTGATTAATCCAGGTGTGTCTGACCTCAGTAAATGGCCAGACACACCTGGATTAATCAGTTCGTCCAGTAATGA
>JBBBVT010000026.1:1781506-1793890 GCA_037177035.1 Craterocephalus eyresii | reverse complement strand
CACACACACACACACACACACACACACACACACACACACACACACACACACACACACACACAGCTGCTTCCTCATAATCACACGTTTCTCATTAACGTTGTCAGGAAAGACGTTTCCAGCAGGTAGCTGCAGCTAGTGCATCCAAAGGGACCAATTTGAGCTCCTCACAGGAAAGAGAACTGGTCCCAGTACTGGTTTAGCTCAGCGTCATGATTTAGAAGTTGTTGTTGTTATTGAGACTAATGATTTCTGCTGAATAATTAGGGTCTTTGTTATGATCAAAGTAATAAAATAATCACTATTAATAATAATTGAGCTCCTTCTGCTCTCATGTTAAACAAAGATGGGGATAAAAAGAAGATTCATGATTCCCAGCTTTTCTCTACCGTTCACAGTAAAACCCTCCAGAGATGAAGTCTAGGTACAAACCGAACACCAACCCCGGTCCAGTTCACTGGAACTGGGTCTCTATAGCCTCACCACCCCACCTCCACAGCCTGAAATGAATTTTATTCAATCCACCAAATAAGCCTTTTCTTAGGAAAGAGGAGCTCCAGCAGAAGCAGGAACTGGTTGGAGGTGGAAGGAATGGGAAGAGATATCACCCAGCTGCACACATGACCACAAACACAAATAAATCTGTAAAACATCAGATATTCACACATGGAGAGTAAAGAGAGCAGAGAAGAGCCCAGTACATCATGGGGCGTCCCCCAGTGCATCATGGGACGTCTCCCAGCAGCCTCCGCCTGAGGGGACGGATCAGGGTCACCAAGCCAGACTAGATTTATCAAGAAGGAAAGTTTGAGAATCTGGTGGAGCACAGAGAGTCTAACTGGGAGCTGGTTCTGCCTCCTGAGGCCAAAATGGGAGCTGGTTCTGCCTCTGGAAGCTGAATGGGAGCTGGTTCTGCCTCCTGAGGCCAAAATGGGAGCTGGTTCTGCCTCTGGAAGCTGAATGGGAGCTGGTCCCACAGAGAGGTTTTATAACTGGAGGTTGAGCACATGACTGATTAGAAGTTCCTCTCAGAAAGCTGATGTGATGTGATCTAAATGTTTCCATCTGGCTGAATGGGATTAAACATCTGAGCTGGACTGTGGAGACCGCTTCCTGAACCACAGAGTCAGCTCGTCAGAGGTTCTCTCCTCATAATTTATCCACTTTTATGTCTTTATAAAATATTCTGATGCTATTAAATACATTTATCTCTGAATAAATATTTCAGTTCATCTGAGAAAACCAACAGACGGGATTTAGACGAGTTTTTCTGTAGGTGAGATGAACATGACGGCTGTGAGTCCATCCTGAGCAGACGAGTTTACATGAGGAAGTCATTGTTAACAGAGCTGCTTGTTGTTTGTTTCGCCTGCAGCTGAGTTCGTGTTCGTGGATCTGACCTCTTTAAAGTCGGTGCGACACTTCGCTCAGACGTTCAAAGACCGAGGCCTTCCTCTGCACGTCCTGGTAAACAACGGTACGCCGCACACACCCACACCTTCACATCCCCACACCAGAGTCATGGCTGGTGTCAAAAATTCACAGCTTTATACTTTCCTTTATCTTTAATTATCAATTAAGATTATTTAAAAAAAAAACTGAGATATAAGTTTGATTTTTCTTTCCTTTCTGGGGTTTTTGTGCAGCAACACATTTTTTAAATTCAATATTTAGTTAGTTATTCATTTTTTTATTGTGCAGTGAAAGCCCAGTCAGTGTATTTAGTCATATACTTAATATAAACATAACTTCTACTAATTACTTTTTATTTATTTATTAGTTTTTATTAATTTATCTTTCTTTTATGCATTTATTGTTTTTGTTTTTATGCATTTATTCATTTATTTTTTATGCATTTTAATGTATTGTTTTTTTTATTTCTGTTTATTATGCAGTGGCAGACCATTTAGTCATTTATTTATTTAGACCTTTAAATAATTTAATTTTTTCTATTAATCATCCAGAGATGGACTTTTAATTCTTTATTGTACAGTGACCAAACTTTTCTATTGTTTGTTTTTGTTTCTTGTGCAGACAGGTCTAAAAAAAAGTCACCAGGAAAAGAAAAGAAAATACAAAATAGAAAATTCTATCAAACTAAACAAAAGATATATAAAGGATCTAAAAACAATAAATATAAACTTATGGTCAAACTTTTGTCCAGAAGCAGATTAAGGTATCTGTACTTCTGGTCAGCTGAAGCAGGGTGATGTTCAGCTCAGGGTGCAGGATGAGGATGATGTAAACATCTTCATCTCAGAGCAGCAGCAGGAGTAAAAACCTGCTGACAGATGTGAGGATGATCCAGCTGCTGTCTCTCCGTAGCCGGGACCATGCTGGTTCCTGAGAGGCAGACGGAGGACGGCTTTGAATTCCACTTCTGCCTGAACTACCTGAGCCACTTCCTGCTGACCAACCTGCTGCTGGACGTGCTGAAGAGGTCGGGAAGGCCGGGCTGCTGCTCCAGAGTGGTCAACATGTCCTCCGCCACGCACTACGCCGGAGTCATGCACATGGACGACCTCAACAGGAGGTACCAGCTCTGAGGCACTGCATGCACCGAAACCACTCCTCCACTAACTCCTCCTCCTCCTCCTCCTCCTCCTCAGAGTGTGCTACAGCTCCCACGGCGCCTACGCCCAGAGCAAACTGGGTCTGGTCCTCTTCACCAACTACCTGCAGGAGCAGCTGACGGCTGGCGGCTTCCATGTCGCAGTGAACGCGGTGGACCCCGGCATGGTGGACACGGCGCTCTACGACAACCTCTGGACGCTCGCGCAGATGCTGAAGAGACCCGTCGCCAAGGTGCTGTTCAGGGTACGTCTTCGCCTCCATCAGTGATGCTGATGCTGCGGATATCGCCGGGGCGATGGGGGTCGCAGCTTCACAGAAGAGTCTGCTTAACAATAACTGAGCACGCTCTAAACTCCGCTCTCTTTAACTGCTCTGCCTACTCGATGCTGACCGGCAGGATGAATGCACACAGAAATATAAAATAGCTTCATATACTAACATGTTTGGCTTTTAATATGCAAAACATGGAAACCTGAACAGAAAAACTTCCTTTGGTAGACATAAGATGAGACATAAAGATGCTAAAAATGAATAAATAGATGATAAATTGCTAATTTCACTATTACTATTTTTTTTACTTGAACCTTTCTTTGAACTTGTTTTTTTGAGGTTTCCCTCGTTTACAGGAACAACTACCGTACAACACTAAACACTATAAGAAGAAAATCAAACCAAAAATAAAATCTAACTGAAACAAACAAACTGTTGCAGGACGTAACATAATTAGAGTTTATTAATTATGATGTACGTTTGTAACACACAGCAAACTGTACAGATTAAATATTTTCCTCTTATCAATGTTTGTGACCCTCCCTTCCATGAAATCAATTATTAATCATATATCAGACGGTGGTTCTGAAGGATCCTCTAAATATAAGGCATGAGAATGGTCTGTCTTCAGAAATAAGGACAATTAATGTAGATTTATGCATTACTGTGTTAAAGATTAAGGTGCTGAATTTAGATTTATCTCTTCTTTAATGGTTTAAAGTTGACAGCAATGATAACAATCCCACATTTATTCTAGGTTATATATCTGAAAAGATTTTGCAAGTGTGGACCCACAGTTTGGGAACCTGTGTTGTATATCCAGCCTTACACTCTGGCTCAGATGTTTGGCACTGGAATAAAGATCCACTGAACTGGATTCAAATATGATGAATTGATAAGACAGAAATAATTAATTCAAGAGACATGAACAGAAATAGAACAAAAAAGGACAAAAATGTAGAAATAAATTTGAAAAAAAACTTTAAATAACTAAAACAGAAAATTAAATGACAAAGTAAATTAACAGATATTAATACAAAGATCCTTAAAATCAGCTGAATAAATATATCATTTTCTTTTAGAATGTTTTCTGTATATTTAATGACATATTTATTCGTTTTTGATATTCTGTGTATATATCTCTAATCTTGGCTCCATACTTGCATGCTGCATTTAAACTCTGCTTCATCTCTTTACCAGCAGTAGTTTCCCAGCAGCAGCGGCCTTTAAGCCTAACTCTGCTTCCGGACGTTTCTATCCCGTCCAGGCTTCCATCCAGCCTCAACATGTTGTGTTTATTCAGACATAAATCCACCATGATAACACCATTAGTTATCACATCTTCATCACTATCTCTATTATGTTGCTAAGAGACCTGGTAATGATAATGACCCTGTCCAACTTTCCACCAATCAGAGAGCTTAGACTGAGGACTCCGTCCAATCAGGAGCAGCCAGAGATCAACAAGCAGGCAGAAAGTTCCTGAGGAAAACTGGTCGCCTGTGACCATGGTGACTGGGATTAGAAGCGTTGAGATTTCTGTGTGAAAACAAAAATCAGGCCCAAACCAGCAACACTAACATCTCTGACGTCTCCGTCCTCCAGACTCCGGCAGAAGGAGCGTCCATCTCCGTCTACACTGCAGCGGCGGCAGAGATGGAGGGCGTGGGCGGCTGCTACCTCTACAACGGGCAGAAGAGGAAATCCTCGGAGCTGTCCTACGACTCGGAGCTGCAGGCCAGGCTGTGGAAGAAGAGCTGCCAGCTGGTGAGCCTTCAGGAGGACTGAGGCGTCCTCCTCCGTCTGGCACCGCTGCCTTCCTGAGCCTCCTCCGTCCACACAAGTGCTGCTAAATACTTTAAATTATTTCGTTTTAAGAGTAGAAGAGGAAGAAAGACTTGGTGCCATTTTCCCTCAGATACTTTTTCTTCTACACGTTTGAGGAAAGTCTTAAAAAGTCTGAGAATCCAGGTGGACAGGGTTTGATTGACAGCTGGACGCTTGTGAATGTGAGCTGATGCATCGGCTCATTTCAGGCTGATTATTAGTGACAATAATGGCTGATCATAGGAAAAGCATCATGATTGTTAATGTTTACTTCCACGTGCCATTTTCTGATCACACTGGGTCAGAAAACTGATATGTTCCATAAATAATGATCATGAAGAAGGATCAATGTTTACACTGTGAAAATCATTCCAATAAAATCACAACATTTTATCAGACCGGCTTTCTGCTCCTGGTTATTCTCTGCCAGTAAACAGCGTTTTTAACTTCCATCATTTATTTTCATTCTTTTCTTCCTCGCGGCTGAATTACAGCCATTTAAAGGTAAAATCCAGTTAAACCAATTTAATTTGATCACATATATAGAGATAGATCAGAGATAAATTTAAACAAATAAAAACTAACCAGTGAGGTTTTATAGAAACCAGGACAGAAAACATTAAGAAATGAATGAAAACTGAGATTTTTTCCTTTTACATCCAGAAGGTCACTTGTGACCATTAAAAGGCAGAAACAGGAGGTTGGCTGGAAATGGGATCAGCAGCGCCACAAACTGGACCAGATAAATCAACAAAAAAACATAATTACTGTCATATGTCAATTACTTATAAAACAGGTGGAATGTCTTCAGCGTCTGGCCTATTGTATGATTGCTATTGTATGTGATCAACATGAATATAATCGTAGTCACCAGATGGCGGTGTTGTGGTCCAGTTCCAGTTTTATTCTATGAAGATGAGGGGTTTTAGTTCAGCTTCCACAGAGATCACAAACAAACCAGTAAAACAGAAACATAATAACCTTAAAATCTATATTTTTCCTTTATTTTGTGTAAAGAACAAACAAAGATGATTATCTAATAGCAGGAAATATAGGATGAGTAACAGATGGCTGTAACATGGATTATAACTGACAGTCCCAAACATCTCATCGCGTGTGACGAGTGCGGAGCTACAGGCCATTTTTCATGTGCATACCTGTACATTTCCACATGCGTGACTAATCCCGACCACCTGAACTGACATCATGCAAACCACAGATGTAACAATCCTCTTCCCCGTAAGCTTATTATAACATAAACCATTCAACCCGATGTGAACAAATGGCAAATTTATTAAAACATTGTACTTAATACTTTCTGGCTGGAGCCTCTGAAGGGCCATTTTAGGCCCCCAAGCCTTATGTTTGATACCCTGTCTTAGCATGGTAAATATGTGAAAGTAAAAAGCTTAAAATAATCATCTCTTTGATGCTTGGACGGTTTATTAGAACAATGTTTCTGAAAATATAAACTCTGTAAACATGTTAGCATAAAAAATAACTAATTATCAGAGATTTCACGAAGTCCAGCCTCGCTTCTAAACACGACTCAGAGGAACTTCACCAGCAAAGCGATCTGACTGGATCTGAGACATGTGAGCCGTCCGGTTAATCGGCCTGGAATGAGGAATCTGG
Source organism: Craterocephalus eyresii (assembly GCA_037177035.1). Classification (NCBI taxonomy): domain Eukaryota; kingdom Metazoa; phylum Chordata; class Actinopteri; order Atheriniformes; family Atherinidae; genus Craterocephalus; species Craterocephalus eyresii. The sequence continues at coordinate 1,787,587 of JBBBVT010000026.1, read as the reverse complement.
TGTGTGTGTGTGTGTGGATGTGTGTGTGTGTGTGGATGTGTGAGTGTGTGTGTGGATGTGTGTGCGTGAGGGTGAGGCTCGGATCAGACATGAAGCAGCTTGTGTGATCTGCAGAACCTGCTGCTGTTTGGCTCTGATGTGACCTGAATGCTGAGCCGAGTTAATGAGCTGCTTGTTCACATTCAGCTCAGAGAAAAAAGTCCATCAGACTGAGCTGCGACCCAGATTACAGTTTAAATGTTCAGCTGGTTCCTTCAGGGACGCACGAAACTCATGATGGTGGGAATAAAACTAAATATCCTGGCGTAAACAGTAGGGCTGGGAGATATGCTTTCCTCCCGATTAGATTCCATGATGATATTATGGCCGATTTGATTTAAATTGCAATTAACAAGATTTTTGAGAAAAACAAAAATTTTCACAAAAAATCTTTGTGCTAGTTTTTTTATTAATTTCAATAAGAAAAAATAACGTAGCAGCTACAGCTGCTGCCATGCCTGACAAGTAAAAAAGATTAATAAAAATCAAATAAAAAAATTATTAAATTAAAAGATTTTTTGCAAGAATTTGAAAAATGATTAAATTTTGAAATAAAAAAATCCCGATATTTGATTTTTCTTTCATTAAAAAATAGATTTAAAAATTGTGAAATAAGAATTCCTTGTGACTTTTGGATTTTCCCTGTTTCCATCATCTTTGTCTGAACCATCAGCCAAAGATGTGCGTCTTTCTCTTGAGGAAGGAGCCCCTCCTGCTGGCCCGGTCCGGGTCCTCGTGCTCTCTGAAGGTGGTGCTGTGGACCAGCTGGGAGGTTCTCTGCCGGAGCTTCTCCAGGTTCGGTCTGATTCTCCCAAACGAGGACTTCCTCCGGACCACGGCCTGCCTGGCTCTGCCCTCTCCGTCCGCAGAGTCGCTGTGCGCCTGCAGGGGGTTCAGGTTGGACTGGAGGACCTTGGAGAACCTCCACCGACCTGCTCCAGCCTTGCGCGCGCCGTTCTCGGCCTCGCAGTGCTTATAAGCCCCTATGATGTCCCGGATGTCCACGCTCGCGCCGTCCGCCAGGTAGTGGCAGGCCTTCCTCCCGCTGTAGTCCCGGATCTCCACGTCCGCGCCGTACGCCCCCACCAGCAGCTTCACCACCTCCATGTGGCCGTGCATGGCGGCCACGTGCAGCGGCGTGTACCCGGTGTTGGAGCGCGCGTCCACGCTGAGCGGAACGTGGTGCTGTTTGGCGAAGTTGACGATCAGCGCGAGGACTTCCGGCTTGCCGTGCTTGGCGGCCCAGTGCAGGCACGTGAAGCCGGTGACGAAGTCCTTCCTGAGGACCAGGCTGGGCTCCGCGGTGAGGAGCTGCTGCAGGCCGGCCCAATCTGCGTCGGACGCGCTCATCATCCACGCGTGCTCCAGAGGGTCCAGCGCCACGGAGGGCTGCTCCTCTTCCAGGGAGGCGGAGCTGTCGCTCCTGCTGGACAGGTACGCGGAGCTGCGGTGCACGAGGCTGCGCCTCACCTGTGGGGAGCTGCTCATCATCAGGTCCAGGAAGTGCTTCCGGCTGGCGCGTGGGGTGCTGTTCCCGTCGCTGTCCGAGCCAGACCATTCTCCCTCCTGGTCCTGCGTGGACAGCAGGTCCTGCTGCGGCTCCGCTTCACCTGTGCTCACCTGCGCGGGATCCGGCAGCGTGAACGCGCGTTCTTCCACAGGGAGCGGCGACGGTTCGATTAGCGTGATCTCCGGGATGTCCAGCGCGTGTCCACGCTGTTCCGCGTCCCGCGCGCAGCTGTGTTTGCCCCCCATCTCACCTGAGCCGCCGTCCCTGTCTCCCGCCACAGGCTCACTCTCTCCGCACACACTGCGCTCCCCCTGGGAGCCCGGACCGGTGAAACAACGCGGAACTTTCCCAGAGTAATTTCCGTAACCTGAGCTGAGCGAAGCGGCGCGCGGCGGGGGAGCGGCAGGCGCGTCATCGCCGCTCACCTGGTCCGCGGCGGCCAGGTAACGGGACGGGTCCCGCTCTGCCTGCGGGCGGAACTTTTTCTTCAGACACACGAGCTTCTCTCCGTTCTCAGTCCTCACGACAGCAACGCTGTCCACGTAGTTTTTAAACGTCTGTCTCGCCGCCGCCTTCCGCCGCGGCTCCTCCGGGAAAGCGGCTTTAAAATGCTCCACCAGCTCCGAACTCCGGACTTTCCCTCCTTTTTCCTGTAAAAAGCCCAGAACCGCGTCCTGGGTGAAGTCTGTGGCCATGGTCGCTGGTTGCGTTAATCCTCCCGCGTGGAGCCGGTGAAATCTCCGTTAAAATCTCCGCACGGCCCCTGAGCACAGAGCCGAACCAAGCAGAACAGCAGCGGCGGTCAGACTCAGAACCAGCGAGCAGCGCTGCCGCTCTGAAACACGTATTTCTAGCGTTATTCGTCTCCTAGCAACGGTAAACACAGGCGGGGGAGCTTCTGCTCGGATTGTACCATTAATCTATAGAGGGGGGTTGAGTTCATGTCGCTGTTGATTTTGGTCAACAAATCTTAAAATAACTTTATTCATTCTGTTTCATAAGCGTCTACACGGACCGCTGACCTAAAGATTAACATTAATACGAAATAAATCGTTTTTTTTGTTCTCTTTGCTTGTATAATTTGACGGCGTGGTTCTGCCTAGTCCCCATGTAAGAAAACGGCCCAAAATAACAGTTTGTGGTGGTTAAATAGTTAACCTGCTTGTGCTGGTAGTGATTCGCTGCCAACTTTGGTGAAGAAATGCTAAACTTTCCCTTGGTAATGACAGCTTATTTGTCATTTATGTAAAAAAGAAAAGAGGTTACCGAACCTGTCTGTTTCACCTGTAAAAGGAACGTAAAGTAAAACCTTCAATAAATAACCTAAACCCGACAACAGTAGGTCTGATAATAAATAAAAAGGACTGGAAATTAACCAATAATTAATTCAAATGTCATATTTTGAGGCCATATTTTTAAATCAGTGCAACTTTGCACAGGAAGTTCCAGGTTGGATCAGGACTCACAGACAACTACTCAATTAACTGTCTGTGAGCTTGTTTCCTTACTGGACTGGATGTCCAGTGTTTTGTTTTGAACAATTCCTTGCTGTGTTTTGATAAGGACCCCTTATCTGCACCTGGGACCAGGAAGAACATATAAAAACTATTAAAGCTGGAATAGTTATCTTTTAAAATGAAAACGTTGATAAATCAGTCATTAGCAGATTTAGCCAACATCAAAAACAAGGTATTTATGGTACATATGGTGTTATTGCACCAAATGAAATGTAAAACTTTGCCTTCCTTGGTTAAAAACGTACGAGCAGCTTTAAATGAGTTTTGTTTCAGAGAAGACAGCCGTGTTTCTGGACTTGTCTTCGCATGTGACTTCTGTCATTACAGCTTTTTCCTGTGAACTGGGGAACATTTCTCTGAAATTATATCACAGTTTTAGACCCAGACCTGCCGTTCATCTTTACATCTGAGTTTTTTATCTCTCTGCCACGTTACTGGCCTGCTGCCTAGCAGCCTAATTAGTTGTCAGATTCCCCTCCAGCTGTTTTTCAATTAAACCAAATGCCTTTTAACAGATGTGTTGCTGCCATCAGATTCACAGAGGGCTCCTGTTTTCCATCAAACAGTAAAATTTCTGTTTAACGTCTATCAGGAAGTTTATCGGATATAAAAAAAAATGGAAGTTTGTTTTTCTGTTTCAACTTTTTGTGATATGTAGTTATACATTTATGAATTATTTCCTTAGTTTTTGATTATGTTTTCTGAGATTTAAAGTCATAAACTTAATATTAAAACAAAATACCTTTTCTCTGTTTCCTAAGTGGCTTGATGACTAAATGTTTTTACCATTGCATGGAAAAAGAGTTAAAATGTGAACAAAAGTACAAAAGTAAACAGACTAAATGGATAAAACTCATCCAGTTTTTATTTAAATTAAAAATGACAGTCCAGCAGCAGCTCACTGCTTCTGTTTTAGAGACTTGACAGCAGGAATGATGTCATCCAGGTGAGTCACACCTGAAACAGACGCAGTCAGAGGTCAGGGGGCCAGACTTTCTCCTCATGCCAACAGATCTTCAGTCTGATGGGCTCTTTGCACAACTCTGCAGCTTCCTGAACCTGACGGAGCTCCTTGCTTCCCGTCTCTCATTACTGGACGAACTGATTAATGCAGGTGTGTCTGGCCGTTCCCGTCATGGTTACCGAGCTCAGACACACCTGCATTAATCAGTTCGTCCAATGGTGAACGAGGCGCTCCCTTAGTTCAGGTAGTTGTGCATAAAGGCCATTGGTTTTGCTAAACATCATCTGGTTCACATGTGTGAGGACTGGAAGTGACGGGAATCGAACCAGCAACCATCTGACTGGTTCACAAACATCTGATGAACCACAGCAGCTTTTCCAGCTTCAGCAGGAAGACTTTTCCTGTTTATTCTCATGTTTGCTGAGCCAATCACCCACATCCTCGCTCATCGTCTGCCCCCTGGTGGCCACGCGTAGAACCACAACACATATGCAGACAACTCCTGCTTCTTTTCTGTTCTTTCTTCCTACATTTAGTTAAAATAAAGACTTAAAACATCTAAAAGATTTCTGTTCATTATTTCTTGGTTCAGGCATTTAAAGGTTGCGTCTTTAATCTCTTAAATGAATTTAGAATCTGTTTTGCTCGTATTTATTGTGTAGATATTCATCTGTGTGCTCACCGAGAAGCAGCAGCATCTCTGTGACGAAGCCGTGGAAAGCCGGGAAGAATTCCTCGTGCTGCTTCACTTTGAGGATGATGCTGGAAACGAGAAGAAGAGATGAGACCGGAGACCGGACCTTCATCATGGCTCGGCTCTGCTTGGCTTCGCAGCCCAACCTGTGCACGTCGGCCTCTCCCAGCAGCTCCTGGAAAGCTGCGGCGCGGCTCTGACAGGAAACCAGTCTGACCACCTGGGCTGCAGGGACTCTGCTGTCTGACGGGAGGAGCACAAACGTTTGGGTTGGGTTGTGCAGCGAGGCCCGGCGGCGTGCGGCGGCGCTGAGGGCGCGTACCGAGGCTGAGCACGTCTCTGAGGTTCCTCATGGCGTTGCTCATCTCCTCCAGCCGCGTGTAGAGCTCGTTCATGCGCGGGTACACCCCGCGCAGCGAGCGCACGTCAAACAGCTTCTGGAAATGCGCCACCATGGAGGCCAGCGTGTTCCGGGTCGGGATGCGGAGCGTCTGCAGAAACACACACCTCAGCTACTGATGAAGATGATGATGAAGATGAAGGAAAGGGGCTTAGAGGCGGACCTGCTCGTCATCGGCTGCAGAGTCCTCCAGCATGGCGTCCACCTGCACCATCATGTCCTCCACCTTCACTCCATCTGCTGCCTCGCTGTTGTCAGGTCGCCACGGCAACAGCTTCGCACTCAGTTTGTTTATACTGCGATGTAGATCCTGAACACACACACGTAAACACAAAGACACACAGCAGCGTGAGAAGCAGCTTCCTCTCTGACGGCCGGACGGTGGCCGGACGGCGGCTTCACCTTCAGCAGGCGGCGCTGCTGGGACCAGTCCTCCAGAACCGGGAGCAGGAGCTGGAAGTGGGCGGGCTGGGAGTGCTGGGACGGCGTGCGGGGTCTGCTGAGCCGGGACGGGGCGGTGGGATCGGTGACGACGGCGGCGATCTCAGCAAGAAGCTGTAAGGCAGGAACACGGATACTGAGGGAGGAGCAGACGTCCCAGTAAAGCTGGGAAACCTCCACAGCTCTTACATGGTGGTACTGGTCACAGCGCCGGCAGCCACTGGGATCACTGGTTCCCCCGCCGGTCTCATGTGTGTCGAGTCTGGAACACAGGACGGAGCAGACATGAGACTCCGGGACGACTATGTGACATCTGGTTTAGCTTTATTTATCATCGGCTCTGTAGATGCAGTGAGACTAGTGGAAACAGACTTCCCCACCTTACAGCTGTCATTATTTTCATTTCAGCATTATTGTCATTTCAGCATTATTTTCACTTTATCATTATTTTCATTTTACCATTATTGTCATTTTAGCATTATTTTCATTTTATCATTATTTTCATTTCAGCATTAT
>JBBBVT010000026.1:1762587-1775844 GCA_037177035.1 Craterocephalus eyresii | reverse complement strand
TGATAACAAAATAGCCTATGTAAGGAAACCAACAGACTGCATCGAAAAGAGTCTTCGATCAATCCCCTTCTGAGCAACGTTCAGGCGACGGTGGGGAGAAAAACTCCCTTTTAACAGGAAGGAAAACCTCCGGCAGAACCAGAACCAGGGAGGGCGGCCATCTGCTTCGACCGGTTGGGGGTGGATACGACAGAAAGCCCAAAGTGAGGATAGAAAGAGAGTGTTGCAATAATGTGTAAAGAGCGAGTGAACACAATCTGACAACTCAGACCATCACTTCCATCAGTTCCACCTACTAGTGATGAAACAATTAGCTCCACTTTGTCAAACTTGTCCAAATTTTTTCCACATTCTTTTTGTTGCTCAAATGTAAAAATATTTTTTTTTTACCTTTTAAATCCCAGTTTTCTAACACAAAGTAACTGCTTTTAGGAATAAAAAAAAACACAGAATATTGGGGTTTATCCTCCTCCCCAACTCCCCCGATATTAGCTTTTTGGATGTTGAAGATTTTATGTTAAAATCAATCTTAGATAAATAAAAAAAAGTCCAAAAACGATTTGCCAAATAGGACCGAAACCACACCAGGGCAGGTCAACAAAGGCCTACATGGTGTAAGAGTTGGTTTACAGTTTTTCTCAATTATTTACACACAATTTCTGGTACCTGAGAAAAAGTGACCACAACATGTAAGTCATGTATCGAATCCCTTAACTAGTTCCACTAAACCATACACACAATTCCTGCTTTACACTCCCTTTGGCGTCCTAAAACACACTTTTTTTCAAAACAATAAACACAATTCTCTGCATTAAGCTGATGATGATAAATGTGTGACCTAATGACCTTTGTTTTGAACTTGTTTTTATCTCATTACATTTGTTTTTTTTTATGTATAGCACTTTGAAAGGTGCTATGCAAATAAAGTTTGATTTAATTTGATTTGATTAAGCATAGCTTTTCATGAAGAAAAATCCTTGTTTTCACAAAGAGCGCACAGCCAATCAAAATTCTAAATTTACCTGTCTTGTGTAAACGCCTGTACCACAGTTTTAAAACTAGCGATCAGATCTTCAGCATAAAAGGGCAACAAGTGAGTTTTTCTGTGTTGGAAAAATGGAGGACCACATTGAAAATAAAGGAAGAGGCATGAGGAAGGCTGGCCAAGGGGTACAGCCAGGTTTGAGAAGGCAGGCAAACTGTAGCTGCCATCATCTGGACTTTCTGAAATGAGAATAGGTCAGAATTCTACTCTCACTAGAAAACTGCAGTAGCCTCCTGCATACCAATGCATACAGTAATACTCATATACAGTATCGCCTGTTGAGTGTTATTTAGGACTATGATGTGTTTCACGTGTTTAGGAAATTGCTAGACGATATTTTCCCCACTGCTTGGCCAGAGAAAGCATTACCTGTGATGTGGATGAGGTGCTGTGGCCAGACCGAAACGGAAGACAGGATGCAGCATATTTTTCTTTTGGTGTCTTTTTTTGTTTTCTTTTCTTGTTTGTTTTTTTATGTAACTATACAGTAAATTCTTCTTTGTATGTGCAACTTTGTGTTTGTTAGGATGTAGTGTATGCGTGAACAATGTTGCTGTGGATGGAAAATGAAATATTCTTGTTGCCACAGTATGAAAACAACATTTTGAAATATTCAACACTAAGAGTGACACCGAACAAAAAAGGCATAAGTATATTATTTTCAATGAAGAAATATGTTTTCCATTCATCATAGTGTTCAGGATAAAGTGTGTAACACTGTGCACATCAATGTGCAACTGGTTGATAGAAGTGTGTATTCCTATGCTGGTTTGTGTGTGTCATTTGACAACAAAATAGTCTTTTGAGAAGAAATTACATTGTTTTGAACACAAGTTTCCTTTTGCAGGAGAAATTAAGAGTTTTGCTCATTGTGTGTGTGGTTTCTGGATTTGTGCGTAAAGGTTTGAGAATATGGAAAATGCTTTCAGAAAATGTGTGTAAACTATCGAGAAAAACTGTAAGATGCTGTGGTCTACTGTGGAGTGTCAGAGGGGCTACACAGGTATTCACTTCATCCTGCGGCTATGAACTTTATCCAATAAGATGTGTAAAGCATCCTTGGGACATTGTTCTATATGAGTTCATCCTAAATTAGACACAATATATGTTGAGATGAGGTGTGAGGCCTTTCTGGGATTGGGATGGGGATGTTTTAGGAATGATATTTGCTGTCTTCCAGGCCTGGGGTAGGTCTAAGTTGTGCTGCACATTCCTTTAAAGCCCTTCCTTTAACTATATCTGGCCTATAATCCCTGTTTGCTCTCATTTTTAAAGTGATTCACAGATTTATAAATGATCCCAGTGAGATTAAAATCGTGTTAGCAGCTCTATGTACAAATGGGACATTAATTAGAAAGTGATAATTAAGATTAACAGTGAAAATGATCCAAAATGATCATGAAACTTTCAGACACAGGTCTTATTTCTCTGTTGAAACATTTGATGTGTGTCCTGGTGCAATTTTCGTTTTACACGTCTATAAATAAGGTTTGAATCATTCTATTTATCATCTATGATATAGTTAAATTTTGTTTAATTAAGATTTGTGTAATTGTGTCCATTTCTATTATCAATAATATTTATAATAATAATAATAAGAAGAAGAAATGATGCAGCACTGAGGGAAACTTCTCCAGCACCACTCTGACGATGTAGCTGGACGAGCTGAAATCCAACACTACCTTGATGCTAAGAAATTAGTCTGACGCATAATTCTTGATGTCTGACATTTGCAGAGCGGCTGGGAAGGGTGTGACGGCAGAGTACACACACTTGTGGCTCTCCTCATGTAACGAGAGTCTATTTCATACATCCAGGTTTAATAAGAGCCCTGCTACTCACTGTGTCTTCACATCCAGCGGCTCCACTGAGCATAAAATTAAAATGGAAATTTAGTCCCTGACCGAGTGGAGGGTCCCATTGACCTGCTCTGAGTGATTTATGGCGGGTGATTACATCACCTTGATACTGCCTGGACCACCAACTCATAAACGTGTTCAACGTGCAGCCATGCTCCTCTTACTGATTATTACTTAGAGCTAATATGGAAATAATCAGTTCGGATTTAAATGGTCTACATTACTGCTCATTAGATGTTAAATTAATCCATTTTTAACTTCTTACCTTTAATAACTTGTTCATTATGAACTAAGATTTAATCGTCTAGGCTGGAGTCGGACCATATTTTTATCCACACGCTGGGATACACGGAGTTCATGCAAAGGCCATTAAGTAGCTAATGGAGTTTGATTGCAGAGGAAATGAGCTGCAACAAATGAGATGGATGGACAAGTTCAGCAGCTGAAGGAGAAGCTTCACATTTCTCTTGTTGAAGTCTGACTGAGCTGCTGAACATGATGTGTTGCCAAAATATCTGCTGACCTACTGGTTTCATATGCAGAGCAACATCATGGGAGAGAAAACCAGTGAGGCACAGCTTTAAGTCTGCATGTTAGCTCTACTTTCCTCGTCAGTTAAACTAGGACCTGCGAGCATAATGACCAGAAACATATGGAGTAGACCATTTATTGTTATCCAGTTACAATAAAATTCATTATATGGATTCTATCCAAAGGCATGAAGAAACAGGGACACCTCGGTGTAAGCTGGCTCCCAGTGTGTTTTGCAGTTCCCCAAGTTATTGTTTCCTCACAGAAGCATCAAGCCAGATGTTTATGTTAATTTGACTGATGTTTTTACCCTCATTCTGTTAGAGAGACAGTCACTAGGGATTACAGTTTATGTTTCAGAAGATATTGGGGCTGAACATTTACATTTTTGTGTGTGAGATTGTGTATGAAAGAAATTATACTGATGTTTGTGCTTTTATGTTGTTACATTTGGTGTGTGAAGGCTTTTTCTTTTTAAAATTTCTTTTAAGCACAAATTTTTATAAATTTAATAAAAGCTCTTTGAGTGACCCTGGCCTGGAAGGGGCTGTATAAATAAAACTTGATTTGACTTGATAATGTACAAACATTTGCAAAATGTATGAGTCATTTACAGAACCCTGAGGGGCTCCAAGACATACTCTGTCTGGTTTACATGAACAAACAGGAATCTATCAGAGAAATATGACTTAAACCAGCCTAATGCAGCTCATTTAATCCTAATATGATCCAGTCAATAAAATGTTCTGATCACTGGTATCTGAAGCAGCACTGGGATCCAACAGGACTAGTATAGACAGGAGTCTGTTATCTGAGGCCTTGCGGTGAACTTTCACCAGTGCTGTCCTGACCGAAACTAGATCATTTCTCCTGGAGGTCAGTCAGACAGAAAACCTGAAAATGAAGATGCTCGGGTGTGTGACAGACTGGGAACCAGTCCAAGGTGTACCCTGCCTATTTCCTAGGAGCTGCTCCAGCACCGATGGATGGATGGATGGATGGATGGATGGATGGATGGATGGATGGATGGATGGATGGATGGATGGATGGATGGATGGATGATTCAGCAGTAAACAGAAGTATATTTAATTGACATTCCTAAGCTGTAATGATGGTGCAGACTAACTCTTTCTATAATTAGAAGGTGCCCATAAAGAGGTTTTAAACTCTCTCTTGGATATTCAGAAAGGAACCAGAGTTTCTGTCCTGATTAACAACACAACATTGCCAGAATAAGTTATGCATTCTAATTTATGTTAAACATGATGGGTAAAAACAGAGTATGCTTCTTCTCTGGCCTATCAAAGGCTTAGACCAGCCACATCATTTGCAATGAGCTTGTAGAAGTCAGAGAGGTATAAGGAGCTGTTTTCACTAATCCCACTCCACCAGCAAGCGCCCTTTGCCTCGCATTTTCAGCCCAGCTCTATCAGCTCTAATCCCACAGCCTTGAAATCAGCTTCCTTTACTCGTGCAAACAGGAGGATGGCGTGAGGAGAGAAAAATCATTTCAGTGCAGAGAGGTCTGTGTTTTGCTGGGGGAGGGGGTGGGTGGTGGTGGGGGGGTCTAGCTGCCAGTGATGCGGAGCAGACAGGTAATCCCTGGTGAGATTATCACCCTCTCTCATGTTGCACAGGTGCCGGTGGCTGATATGGCACAAAGTTAATAGGCCTGGAACAGCTCATGTGGAGATGGTGGTCAGGACAGCTTTAGATAACAGCAGATACACTGCAGCTGGCAGGCATCAACAGCAACAGCATTCACTGCCTTTTACTCCAAACCTCGGCTTTCATATCACAAAGTGCTGCTGAAAGCATAAAGATGTCTGAAAAATAACATGGTTTTGTTGTATCTATTTAGCCCTTTTGGTAAGAATGGATCTAAGTGATGTGAGCATCATATGATTGGTCAAACTGTGCTTTCCATGCCATCAAACCAATGCAGTCTTTTTTTCAAAATTCTATACATTAGAGCTGCACAATCTCCTCAGGTGTATCCCGTCTTGACTGGTCATAGTTCTGTTTTATCACGAGCGCTGACGAGGCAACATGAACACAGTGGCAAGATGCACCAGATCAGAGAATCTCTGACATCCTGGACACTAGAAGTTGGGGAGGTCTGAGTGTGAGGGTACTGGCTGGGGCCCATATTATCTCAAAAGTCAAGGCATTTCTGACTCATTTCTCTGTGGAAGCACCTAGTTGATACAACTCAGAAATGTTCAGATACAACTACACTCAGCAGTGGTGTTCCACAGGGACCCGTCATTGGCCCCTTCTCATCATAATTTCTCTATTTGTGCCATTTTTAAACAAATACAACAATAAACCTACACTGCAGTGTCGACTAATAATCATAACAATAATAACGATAATAACCATAGAAATAATAAAAATAGAAGTAAATAAAAGTAAAAGAAAGGTAATAATAGCTAACCATAATATCATCATTTATTTTCCCAACAGAATTAAGGAAACATTTACTGGTAACATGGTTCATGTTTAATAAATGGGTTTGGATAGAAGCTACAACAACCAGAGAAGATGACTGGAGCAATATTTCATTAAATCGGTAGACTTGACTCATTTCCTACATTATATTTAGACTTTTCATGCTTTACACATATAACTCATGCATTAAGTCCCATTTTGCAGCTTATAAAAAACAAAAAACATCCCAGTTCACGGACTGACAGGTGAAAGGTCATCATTTCCAATTCATTCCAGCCATGTTAAAAAAACATGCATGTAGTCTCCATGTCGATGGAAACAAATCAAAGAACCTGAGGATACTACATGCTGATGGCTTACAGCTCCAAACAGGATGAGCCAGAAAGTTTGGCTGAAACAGAAAACCATGAACAGAGATGAAGATTGAAGGTTTGATGCAGATTAAAAAACAGTCTGACAGATTCTGACATCATCTTTGGCGATTTTTTACTGTCATATACATGACTGAAGTTTAAAGGAGTGTAAGAATCACTGACATCTAGTGGTGAAGGTGGGCATAGCAATGACTTCAAATGGCAAGCACAAATGTGAATGGACGGTGGCTGTCAGGGGCCAAAACTCTTCCAGACATAACGTGTTTTTATCAGTGAGTGGAGCCAGTGGCCTGGATGGACTACAGGTAGAGGTGTATACCGTCTTCTTCTGTGGTCCTTTTAAGGCGTTACTTATCCCAAACGGTGCTCTAGCTCCAAGAAAGTCAGTTCTGCAGTTTTTTTGTCCATTCAGAGACACTGTAGTAAAAGTGCTGTACAAATGAGGATCCACAGCAATATAAATGGCTAATTGATAAGAGAATAAAAGGAAACTGCAGTTCTAGTAAAGTGATTAGATACCAAATGAAACACTGTTTTTAATTAATATAATATTAAATTATTCAGTCACAAACCTTTGAATTTGCTACATGCTTTCAACACCCCAGTGTTGTAGTGTCCCAGTTCTGGGATTTACTGCAGTTAATGAACACTGATTTTCATGACTGCATAAACTTTGCGGCCATAACATTGATGTTTATTTTTCATCCTATTGGTTTTTTTAGATGTCTAGTTAGTTGGGTTTATCAAATATTTTCTTTAAAAGACTGGAAATCACAGTGTTTTGGTACATCGTGATCAATCAAAAATAAGAAAAAGCTCTCTCTGTCTTGTGTGACCGTAGCCGTCACCGGCAGGTATCAGTGTGAATCAATAACTCAAAAACTACAATTCAGTAGGAGTTGGGATTGTGTAAAATTACTAACTCAGTAAAATTACTAACTTAATGAGATTTGACAATCACTGTTATTATTTGTGTCACCGTTGTGTGTTCGTAGATGCTGCACTGACCTTTGACCTCTCTGGGTTATGCTTGAAATCCTCGTTGTGCTGCCGGTCATGCTAGCTGGGGTTACATCCGCAGCAGCCTGTTTGGATTCAGAAAAACTTCGTGATTTTCTAGATGTGATGATGCTTACATGGTTAACAAACACCGCTCACTGCTGGACCAGACCCCGAGTCGCTCCGACATTTTTACCAGATGTTGTGTCTGTGCAGGAACCACTGGAAGACCTTAGACTTCAACAGCAGACGTGGAACATTTATCAGCTGATGGTCCATTTAAACTGATCCAGCGTCTGTGAAGTGAAACTGGCCCTTGGCCAGTTTGGTTCTCTGGGTTTGGGTCCGTTTAAAGCTCCTCCATGTGACAGGACTCTGGCCTCAGACCAGCAGGGAAATGCTGACCACTTTCTGTTTGTTTACTGGTGCTACTCTTTCTGGGCCACATTAGGAATCAGGCGTGTGAACAGCCATGAATGGGACTGATAACAGACCCAGATGGATGGAGAACCAGACTGTCTCTACATGGGTTTAAAGTGTGGAAACTTATCTTTATTATTATTATTTGTAAATTTCTATATTTGAAGATAATTAATATCCATCCTAAAAATACTGGGAGGTACAAGTAAGATAATTAAACATGTTAAACTGTTTACAGTTTTTATTCTAAAACAATGTCAGCGGAAGGAGATGCCAAACAACCTTACATCTATCCACGATCACCCCGAGAAAGGCTGCGTGATGCTAAAAGAAGGCTGTAAAAACCTTAATAGGCCTGGCTGACCTCTGTACTCATATTTAGCCATTTTATGATTTTGTTTTTTATGTTTAACTTAGGAAATTATTGTTGGGTTTAGCCTTTGTCTGCTATCAGCTTGCATTCTTGCATTCTTTGTGAAGGATTGCCTGCTGATTGGAAAACATTACTAAAAAGAAAAGAAATATATTGTTGTCAGGAGAGACAGCTGGCTGACACCCCAGATCAAAAGGAAAAGACCTAAAACACATCAGCTAAACTGTCACCAGCCACCAGCCGGCTCTGATGTTGATGGGAAAGTTCATGTCTCTGCAATCAGAAAGAGACAGAATGAGCGTGTGGGAGGTGGAAAGCCAGACTGAGCTCTGTCAGAGACAACGTAGACCTCTGGAATCGTGTTCTTTGGATGGATGAGTCTCAAACTGGACTATCTGGACACCAGAACAGAGGACACATTGGGTTGTAAACCAAATACATCAGAAGAGAAGCTCAGCTGTGAAGCACGGAGGTGGAAGTGTCATAGTTTTTGTTGCAGCACAACCTGATCATCGTGGATCCTACGCTGTATCAGAGACTGAGGCAAGATTACAGTGACCCAAAATAAAGCAGTAAGTTCAGCAAAGACCGGCTTAAAACGAAGACATCCCAGAACAGTGGAGTCAGAGCTGAGGAAAATTCAGCGATGAGGGGTGGGACAGACTCAGACCTCAGACTATCAGACTGTAGACGGCTACTAGAGTCTCACTGAGGATATTTCAGCCAAAGGAGGATGTTTTACCTTTCATCAACATTTTGTTGATATCTTTCTATGATTGTAGAGTTTCTCTGTGGACTGTCCCCCGTCAAGCGGTGCTGGGAGTTTCATTCCCAGGAGAGGGCTGTGATTGGGAGGAACGACCCCTGATCTGGATCCGAGTGGTGTTCTATTGTTGGACTAACCTGTTCAGGCATCAGAGTGTCTACATGTGCACGAGTGTGAAGCAGTCGGGATGAGAACCAGCAAATCTGAGACCATGGTCCTCAGCTGGTGGAGCGTTCTCTCCGGGTCGGGGATTAGGTCCTGCCCCAGATGGAGTCTTGTTCGGGAGTGAGGGAATGATGGTCCGGTGATTGATGGACGGATCAGTGCAGCGTCTGTGATGTGGACTCTCAGTTTGCCGGTTGATCCACGTTCCTACCCTCACTGAGGGTCAAGAGCTGAGCTCTGGGTCATGACTGAAAGAAAGAGATCTTGATTACAAGTGGGTGAAATGAGTTTCCTCCACAGGGTGGCCGGGCTCTCCCTTAGAGACAGGGTGAGGAGCTCAAAGTCTGAGCTTCCCTGCTTAGGCTGCTGCCCTAAGCCGAGGAAGTTGGATGGATGGATGACTGAACAACTTCAAATGATTCACACGTGCTGACGTGCAGAATTTATAGAAAAATACCAGAAGCTGTTTGAGACGAGCACCATTACCCTATATACCAACGGTGGGGGGATATTAGATCGGGGGCACTGAGAAGCACTCGTTATTGAGTAAAACAAAGTCTTTATCTGTTATTTACCAGTAGGTAAATCCCTTTCTTTTCCAGTGTACATCAATATGTGAATGTTTCTTTATAAATTATTGTGTCCTAGTTTTCACATGGCTGCATGTCTGTCATGAAGAAGCCCAAACAGACTCATCTGGAGGTGAAGTGAGGTCTCTGGCTCTGAGTCGGTATGTACATGTTGCCTGATTATAACGTCAGCTTCTTCCTCCTGAGCTCAGATGTCCAGGAGCATCAAAATGTACAACTTTCTTCTTTCTCCTGACAGCCTCCTGACAGCAGGAAACATCCCTCTGGATCTGTGCACATGCTAAATGAAACCCATCTCCATCCTCAGACTGTCTGCACGGCAGAAAGTTGCATAACTGACAGAATAATAAGCTTCTGGGAACAGCAGAGGATTTATAATCAAAGAGAAATGTTCAGTGTGTGGATGTGTTGCCTCTTCCTTTCTTGGAACAAACATCTTGATCCAGAGGGAGTGTCTTTCTCAGCTCAGATGGAGAAGGAGAACTGGTCCTGTTCAGTGGGTTTCTTTACCCAGGCCCCCAGCCCGGCCCGCTGGAAGGCTCTGAACAGCACCTGCTTGGCTGAGTGGTAGTCCACCGCCGCCTGCTTGGCCTCGTGGTAGCTGCCGGGCAGCATGGTTCTGATCCGCAGGCTGGAGGAGAGCTGTGGGAGTCAGAGTAGTTTGTATGAATCATAAATGAAAGGACAAACATAAAGCCACGTGACCCACAGACTTCTGAAGACCTGAAAAGAAACTCAGTTAGAGGTTCCCACCATTGCCATCTTGATACTGTTATGGGCCTCGTCATTACCGGAAAACCCAAAAATGGCCGACGGGGAGGCGCTGAGAGGGGGGCTGTGAGCGTGGGGAGGGATGATTGACAGCCATCAAACTCTGAGCTACGAGCTAAGCTAACCCGGGGCTAACGGGAGCTAACCAGCAAACATTGGAAAGCAGGTTAAATCAATGAAGCACTGTTAGCAGGTTCTGCTAGCACCTAGCACCTAGTGGAGGAGGAGGGAACTGCAGTTTTTGGCACTTCTGCATAGGCTTCATGTATCTAAGCCAGAGGTTCTTGCTTGGTATGAATATGTTGGATAGTTCATTCTGGATCAGTAGTGGTGGGAAAATCCAACAAATCTAATCAAACAGTCTGAACGATCTGGAGTTCAGCAGACTTTGACACGGTGCCTCATAAACAGTTCCTCAGAGACATGAACACTTAATGTTGGGTCACTTTGCTCCACCTTGGGCTTTTTCTCCATTTCATTGACTTCTAACCTGGAAATAAAACAGATTTGGGGAGTTTCAAAATATTTAGTTTTGTGAAACAAAAGGAGGAGTAATTTTCCCTGGTGGAACTGAATGAGTCTGGGCTTCAGCTAAATCATAATAAGCAGCTGAACATTGCTGCAAGGTGACCGTTTCACCCATTTCTACACACTTTAAAGAACATCTGGTGGTTCCTGCAGGATGACCGCTGACCTTCATTTTTCTAATAATGTATTTATTGGTGATCTGAGAGATGTTTGGATTTTTCATTTACCATCCTTCGTCTGTATTTTTGTGGAGCATCCAGGAGCTTCACTGGTCTGCTTGTTTCTGTATTGGACGAAACTCTAAGCTATTTATTGCAGTTTTCCTCTGGGATTAATAAATATCTTTTATTTTACTATAACCTGAGGTCAGGTGACACCTGCAGCTTGATCAAAGAAGGGATGTGGCCATTGCTTGATTTGTAAAGTGGGAGGTCCCGGATCGCAGAGTAGGAGCGGATCCGGCAAGTTAAAATTGATGAACAGGTGATGGAACCCCCCATTTATTTCCACATTAAAATATTGCACCTATTTCTGAAACCGTTTTTTATTTTTTTTCTAAAGCTCCTCCTGTGATCAGCGCATGGAGGTGGACAGGATGGGTAGGAGAGAGAGTTTTTCTCTGCACTGTTGATCTGCCCATATGATTTTCGGTTTCATGTTGCCTAAATTCAATTCACTTTATAATGCATCTAGATTTAGATATGTTGGTGTAGCCTCAATGAGGATACGATTTAAAAAAAAGGATAGATCTGAATGTAAAACATTTGTCAATTCACTAAATGTATTTACAGTGGCGGGGGGGGGGGGGGATCCAATAAAATAGGTTCCGGATCCAACCGCGGAGGTGCCAGATTGCGATCCGGCTTGATCCGGCACAAATTAAGCCCTGGAAGGCACCAGCAGCAGAGCTCAGTTTAAGACTTCAAAACAACATGGTTCAATACTACAGAAATATTTTCCATTAACTTGGAAAAAAGGCCTGCTATGAGACAATAATGTAATTTTAAAAAAAAATTTGTAAAATGATTTTGTTAAGTTAGAAAAACAGAAGAAAACCGGTTTGATTTTTTAATGCAATGTATTCAGAAAAAATGGAAACTCTTTTTTTGTGAAAATATCTTGAATCTGAATTTTCCCATACATTACAAGACATAGATCCTTATTTTTCTGTTTTAAATAGTTTAACACATTGAAAAAAAGAGAAAAAACATTGAAAAAACTGAAAAGGTATTTTTCCAAACATTTCAGTCTAACAATATAAGAGTCTGATAAATTCAGAAAAAACAGATGTGTTTGTAGTCAAATTATTAAAAATATTTTCAAAAGCATATGTGCTACTTATTTTTATTTACAAAATTTTTCACAAATGCAGAGAAATTGTTTCTATTGCTGGACTTTCTATTGTTTCTAATTATTGTATTTCAGAATTTATTCATGTATTTTACAAAGAAAAGTTGTGTTTGTCTCCTTAAAAAAATTTGGGGGGATGAAATGAGCTTCATTTATTCAGAAAAAGGAGCTTTTTCAACGAATGCAGCACAACAGAGAGGCATATGTTAATCTTTTAATTTTTACTGATATCTTCCAATTTATTACTTAATCAATTTGTATTTTTTGTGTATGGTCTTCAAATAAAACACAAACATTAAACACTCAAATGAAAGGATGTAATGAAACAAAAAAGAAGGAAGTTAATTGTTGCAGAAACCCCTGGCAGAAATATCAAAACTTTCCTGTTACTGGATGTGAATTGACTTCATGCTCAACGAGGAAAACATGAACTGAAATGAGAGGAAGAGGATTTTTTGACATCCGGATCTCCTGGTTATTTATAAGGTGATCTTTACGAGTTACAACATGCACGTTTACCCTGCATTTCCCTGCTCCTAAACTCCAGAAGTGCTGCATGTGAGCCCAGATGTGCTGCATGTTAGCCCAAATGTGCTGCATGTTAGCCTAGATGTGCTAATTGTTAGCCCAGATGTGCTGCTTGTTAGCCCAAATGTGCTGCATGTTAGCCAAGATGTGCTGCATGTTAGCCTAGATGTGCTAATTGTTAGCCCAGATGTGCTGATTTTTAGCCCAGATGTGCTGCATGTTAGCCCAGATGTGCTGCATGTTAGTCCACTTCAGATGTGCTGCTTGCTAGCCCAGATGTGCTGCATGTTAGTCCAGATGTGCGGCTTGTTAGCCCAGATGTGCTGCTTGTTAGTCCACTTCAGATGTGCTGCTTTTTATCCCAGATGTGCTGCTTGTTAGCCCAGATGTGCTGCATGTTAGCCCAGATGTGCTGCATGTTAGTCCAGATGTGCTGCTTGTTAGCCCAGATGTGCTGCATGTTAGTCCAGATGTGCGGCTTGTTAGCCCAGATGTGCTGCTTGTTAG
>JBBBVT010000026.1:1733485-1745101 GCA_037177035.1 Craterocephalus eyresii | reverse complement strand
GATGCTCCAGATGTTTAGTCCTGCTGCAGGTCTGACCTTCATGCTGATGCTCCAGATGTTTAGTCCTGCTGCAGGTCTGACCTTCATGCTGATGCTCCAGATGTTTAGTCCTGCTGCAGGTCTGACCTTCATGCTGATGCTCCAGATGTTTAGTCCTGCTGCAGGTCTGACCTTCATGCTGATGCTCCAGATGTTTAGTCTCCTGGTGTGATGGATCAGTCTGTGCTCCAGCTGAAATGTTTAGTCCTTCCCTGAAACAGACGATGTCTGATGGAGCAGATGTTGCTCTAACACTGAAAACTCTGTCCTGCAGGTTCCAGATGTTTCCCTGTTTGAAACTTGGCCAGAAAGCAGGTTGCCAAGTTCTGCACAGTGACCCACTAATCTTGGTCAGGGTGAAATGTGTTCATGTTTCCCCGAGTCTGTGCACTGGTTTCCAGTTGTTACTGCAGATCTGTCTGAGAACCTCAAGATCCCAGCACTGAGTTTAGACATCTCATCCTGTCTGCAGAGATTCTTCCTGATTCTCTGAATCTTTTGATTCAGACTCCTTGCTGGTTTGCAGCAGAGTACAATACAGAGGGACAACAATCACAATAATCTGATGCCATCATTGGGTGCAGACGGCAGCATCTTGAAGTCTTCATGCTTTTACCCTGTGGATCCTTTTCCTGAAATTATCCCACAATTTCTTGTTTAAGAGTGGAAAGGGGGGGTAAGAACCCATCAACACCAGCAGTAAACATATGAAAACACAACTGTAGCTAATGTCGAATAAACCTCTAGCTGGTGGCCCCATGAGCAGGAAACCTACGGCTGCAGGTACAACCACAAACCCAAAGCCAGAGTCCAGCAGGCTGCAGGGACCATGGCAGCGGGATCCAAGAGCAGCCAGCGACACCGAGACAGAGGTCTGCCTGTGTCTGGATCGTGTGAGGCTGAACGTCCTGGATAAGATCAGACTGGTCTCACAGTTACTCTGAGTTCTCCGAATGAAGCAACTTTCTGTAAAACATGAAAAAATTGAGCTAATCTTCTGAAACTGTGATGGCAGGTTGGGTTTTTGTGCATGCTAATCCATTTCAGAAGCAGTTTCTAATGTTTGCAGCTCTCAGACACAAGTGAGAGGACCTCAATTAGACCCAATAAGAGGGCTAATCAGCTTTCCTCCGGAGACAGAGGCAAGCAGCGCTGACAGGAGCAGCGCGCTGCATGCTTGCTGTAATCGCTCCTCTGAGGGCAGATATGGCCTCCTGCCTCGCCGCCATTCAGCTGTGTGGCAGCAAACATTAGAAATGACAATGTTATCAGGCCTGTGTGGCTCTGCTGAGGGAGGCGGGTGGAAGGGGAACACGGCTTACGCCACTTTCTCAAGATAAAGGAGGAGGAAAATGAAGTCTGGAAGGGAAGTGTCACCATATCAGCCGGGCTTGTCACACGACTTTAAAGAGCTTTGAATTATATTCTGCTTTTTCAAATCCTTGTTTACTTCATTATATGCTGTCAGAAGCAGCTTGTTTGACTCAGGATCAGATTTCATGAGGCTCACGGTTTCTTTTAAACACTGTTTTCATGCTATCATGTCAAGATGGAGCAAAATGTTTCCGACACCTTGTTGGATCGATCACCGAGAACTAAAGAGGTTCTGGAGGTAAAAAGGGTCCCATGTGATATAAAACGTAAGGAGTGGATTTGTTTCATGTAGCCTGTATTTTCCCTAAATCCGTCCGACAGACATCGGTTATATAGCCTAAAGAAACATAAAACGCTGAAATAAATATGCATCATTCCTCGGTTTTGTTAGAAAACTCTCACAGTAAGTGTTGGTTTCACTGAGATTCAGGCGTGGAGCCGGAGCCTCCGGCGTGATGCAGGTTAGAATGAAGGGAAATCTTAAATATGGCCGGCAGCATGGCGTACACACACACAGACACACACGCACACACACACACACGCGCGTGCACACACTCACGCACGCACACACACGCACGCACGCACGCACACACACACACACAGACACACACACGCATGCACGCACACACACACTCACTCCATTTTCCCTCCATGAAATGACATTTTTCGACACGAATCACGTGGACCCTGACGAGTCGGAGAGTCGGACGAGATGATGGATGAGAAGAAAAACCTGAAAATGTTGGAGGGAAGTTTCTTATTTCATCGTAGAATCAGACAGAAAACATGTTTTCTGATGAATTCAGACTAATGAGTGAGATTTTAGCAGGATGTAATTAAACTTTGGTAAATGTGACATTTTGACTGTGGGCAAGAAAAGAAAATATTTCTGTAGCCTTAGCCTAACGGTACTGATCACCGCCCGACCTTTTCAGTCTGAAAGGTACAAACAGAAAGCTAATTAGCCTTCATCTCTGGAAGCTGATATTTTTAACCCACGTCCACATTCATAGTTCGGATGTTTGCATGGAAACATGACATTTCCAGCTGATTGAAAAACAGCAGAACAGAATAATCTGAGAGTCAATAACAGGAGAACGAGTCCAGATTCCAGCTGACAGACTGCAACGATGTGGAAATACCATGAAATTATATTTTATAGAAACACATCTGTGAAGAACAGGAGCTCATCTTGAATCTGGTAGCGGTATATAAAACAGATGTTTTCTGCATCTGGAACTGAGGAAACAATTCCTGCTCTTGCCGTCATGGATGCAGGATGCGGCTCAGCATCCTCTTGCTGAAATATGCAAAGTTTTCCCTGAAAGAGACGTCCGTACCTGAACACACCGTTTCTTACTGACAGAGCCTCACACACGCGACCGGTTCAGGTTGCAGGCACATCAGTGTTTGTATTTAAAGCACCATTTGTGGACATCCTTAGAAATGAGCACTACCAGTCCATATGCAGCTGGTCCATCTGATGTTACTAAACACTAAAGGGGATATACAGCAGCTGGAACTGTCCAGGTAAGCACAATGTTTACAGCATGTCAGTGAAAGCATCACCGACCCGCTTACAGTTGGATGAACTGGAATCATTAAATACACTGACATGGACAAATATGACATCTATCCCATTAAAACCAGTCAGACCAGAGTTTCCAGCTGACAAACATAAAGCACGCATGTGCGCAGCCATGTTTGGAAATGGTTAAAATGGGCAAAAATATTTCTGTACATAAGATGAGCACAGATGACGGCATGGCTCATACTTTTAATTTAAATATGAACATGTTTAACAGCAGGCATTTTATCAAAACAATTTGTTTTTAACAGATGGAAAAATGTCCTGACCTCCTGGTGAGTGATCTGTCTGATTCTGCACATAGTCCTTCAGTCTCACAACCTTTGATTGACATTTTAAGAAATTCACCTACAAATTAGGAACAGCTGGTTCCTCCTTAGAAACAACTTAAGGCTGTTTTTTTCAGAAAAACCACCTAAGAAGTCATTGCTTGAAGTTCCTATGCGCGTTATTGGTGTCCAGGGACGTATAAGGACCTCCCAGAATATGTTCTCACATGTTACCACAACAGATTAAACGACTGCAAAAGAGAGTAGAATTAAGACATTTCTGTCCTCGCTGTTTTTCCCCTGTTTGATAACACCGTGCTAACAATGAGCCCATGTGCACAGATGCCAATGATAACCTTCGGCAACGAAAATCCTTCCTGAACACTTTCTGTATCAGAAATGCCACAGCATCATTACTGCTCCTACCAATAAGACCTGGAATTGTCCATGAGCAATATTTTCCGTTTCTCTCTCTGCTGTAAGTCCACCATCCCTGCTGACCTACAGAAATCCATCCCTCCCAGCGACTCCTGGCCTATGCGGTTCCACTCACTTTTTCCAACATTTTCACAGCGACTGTGTGAAATCTTTATGACGGCTTCAATTTGCCGTGCAGCTCCGGCTGCACCCGCGGGGCTTGAGTCGATGCGCCATCAATTTCAGACACTAATGCCACTCTTAACTAACAGGGTTTCCACACAGGTCAAGCCACCAGCCCCCAACCACCAACCTCTCCTTCCACAGAGATTTGTGCTGCTGACAGCAAAGTATTCAAACTGCTGTGGCAGCCTGTCGGCCGGGCGAAAGAAAGAAAAGTTTACCTGTCAAACACCTAAAAATGATATGTGACCAAAGCAGAGGGATCTAAGTTCTATGGAGTCCATCAGAAACAGAAACCTTTTTATCTCTGCCAAGGTGGAGGAAAGGTTTCCGCGTCTGTCTGTCTGCGAGCGGCGCAACGGGAAAAGTTTGGATGGATTTTGATGAAATGGAACAAGTGATAGATATTTGAGCTGATCCGAATCCCTGCGTGGATCCGGGAACCGTTTAAAGCAGGGGTCCTGAAACTTATTTTTCAAAGGTCCGTATCTACCCTCCACCAAAAGCCAGAGGTCGAGAAAAACATGAAAAAACAGATTTACTGATCAAACTTTTTCTGAAATATTACCCTTTATGTACAACGGCCACATAATAATAACAAAAATAGTATAAATGAACTAATTACAAAAATTTTGACATAAATTAAATTGATTACATTCTGCAAAAAAATTCAGAATAACAGAAGAGAAAGGAAAAAACAATACAACACTTTCGTTCTATCATCTATCATTACTAGATCATTACAGATGAAATCCAAGGACACTGTTTCATTCTATATACACAATTTATTTTCTTATAAAAGAACTTCCTCCTAAAATCAACAAATTTTGTATATGTGCATTTTTGTGCCTCTGAACTTGACTTTGTTACATAAAAACCATTTTTTTTTTCGTCTTTAGTGAAATGTAGATCCTCTGCTCTCATTTAGTAAGTTAATGTCAACCATATTGCAGATTTGAGTTTTTAATACGTTTTGAGACAATTCATTGTCTAGCCTATAGTATTGTTATATATCGTGATATATCGTGATATTGGATTGTTGCCTCTGTATTGCGATGTTTATCATATCGCCAGATTCTTGCCAATACACACCCTTAGTCACATCTGTGTCTTTCTCCAGTGAAAACAAAAGGTTTCTAAAGCGTGACGCCGCTGGATTTCAGCTTTGAGCTTCGTAAATTTGTCTTTGATTCTGGGGAAAGTTGTGTTGGGATTGGCTGCTATAAACATAGTTTTCCACAGATTATATTATTCTTTGAATCACTGAAAAGACACAAAAGCCCAGAAAGATGTGGTAGCCAGCTAGTATAAAGCGGGTCAATTTTGATGGTACAAATTTGAAATATTCAACATTTTGTTCAGCTCGTTCAGTGACTGGAGAGTAAAACAGTTATGAAGGCATTACTGTCGTGTCATGATAACCAATAAGTCACTGAACAATAAGAAAAAATGTGAACGATAAGTTATATGGCTGCAATAAATTTCTTTCTTACACAAGCTCTTAGTTGACAGACACCTTGTTTACATGGTTTATTTTTGTTAGTAGTTTTTTGTTTGTTTACTGAAGTACTGGTTGGTCTATGCCCTGTTTTTCATGGGCAATTTTGTTTAGAGGCTTAATTATGTATTGTTTATTGTTTTTGGTTGAGTCTGGTGTTTGCTCATTAATGAGACTGATAGGCCATTCTATTTATCATCTCAGTTTGGTTGTAAAATTTCTTCCAGGTCCAGTGGTGTTATTTTTAATTTACAGTTAATTTATCTTTGAAAGGGTGTTCGTGCATAACAGCACAGTTGTTTTAAATGGTTTCAAAATGCCAGTATTGTCATTTAATACAATATAATCGTTTATCGCAATAAATTTCGAGAGAAGCCAGAGCAGCCAGAAGTGTATCAGAATGCGGCTAAACCGTTTTTCATTCGAAATGAACTATGAACAAATTTTTGTGACAGGATTTTTGTAAAGACTTGTTAGGAGTGCTGCTGAACTCAGTTGAAATTGCATTGAGTGTTCAATAAAATGTTGAAAGTTGAGAACGTTTTTGGTATTTGTTATGGGTAAATTCTTTTTTATATTTACCAAGCACAAAAAAAATCTTTAGACTAGAAAAAAATATTCAAATCGTTAGATGCATCGATTGACAGATAAATCGATTCAGAAAATAATTGTTTTGGGACAATTTTGTATACAAGTCAACACCAGCAGATATGTCTGCTTCTAGTGACAAAAGCAAGTGTCTGGTAGTTTTTGTGAAGTCCTGCGTGTTTTTCATTAGCTCCAGGGTTCGAATTATGCGTCTGCTTTCGGGGGAGCCCTATTTTCAGGTGTGCACAATGACTTTGCCAGTCACATGCACGCGCATTCATATTAGTGCATGTAGCGCGGTCAAAACTACGGTTACTGCAGGTCCAAAACCTGCTACATACAGCTAAAATAAGATCTCCAGCGTGCTATTAGTTGAGATAATAGACATGGGATTCAGAAATACCCTGGTTAACCGAATGCTTTATCCCCAAATTGTGGTCCTGCATGAGTACAAAATTACAGAAATCAAACTATGGCAATAAATACAACTGCCTAAAATGTACAAATAAAGGATGAAGAGGGGCGAGATGTTATTTATAGCTGTCATAGCTGTCATTCGAACCCTGGTTAGCTCTGTCAGGATAAGTCGGCAGAGACACGTTAGGCCATCATATCAGTGTTGCGTTGTTATAACTGGATGACAATATGGATCACTGGGTTGTGCCTGTCCATGCTGCTGTTAGAGCTTCTAACTCACAAATAAAGGCCACAATCACTGGCAAATAACAGCCAGTGCCTTGGCTGCGCTCTGAGCTCTTCCTCACTGATTAGCAGTTTTCTTCTGGCCACAGCTGTTCAGTCCCAAACCCTTCAGTTCCCGTAACATTGCTAATGTAGACATTTTCTGACTTTATCTAAGTGGTAAATGGACCCAACATGTATTCAGGGGAAATAAATGGACAATCCGCTGTTTAGCAGACAACTGCTCTATCCACTTAAGCTACAGCCGCCCCACTTTAAAACGCAGCCCTGAGCTCTACTGTTGTTTTACGCTAATAGATCTCCAATAATCGTTAATATTTTTTCTAACCTTATTTCTTCCTGGAGGATGATGGCTCCCCACTAATCTTCCATTTTCTAATAATGCATCGGACAGCTGTAAGTAATTTGGGCATCTCCTTCAACGGTTTCTTTGCATGATGGAAATCATCGACCGTTCTCGTACCCAGGATGTGTCTTCCAACATGCTTTGACACGAGAAGCTGAACTTTGCATCAGTTGCAGACACTTGTACCTGCTTAGCTAAACCCTGATGGTGTGTTTTTTTCATTTTTGGACAGGCAGTGTAATTAGAACCTGTAGGACAAACTAACTGGATGATGATGTCTTGATTGAATAGAATTCCACCTTCTTCCTTTGGTCGGGCTGAAACGGTCTTATAACCACGGCCTGACCGCACATCAGTCTCAGTGACGTAACAGCTGGTCCACATGAACCAATAAAAACAGCTGATTTTATTAAAGCACCTCCAGGCTGATGAACAGAACAGTGACGGCTGTCCGACGGGTGAGAAGTTTCTTCTTATTCTCTCTGCATCACTGGGCTCGCCGCCAACAACAGATGTTTATCAGCGCTCTGCTCAGCCCAGCCGAAGCCGGGCCAGGCCCTCCGCTATCTCCCGGAGAGCCCAGGATGGACGGGAAGCTTGGAGCTGATGTTGAATTTCACACTCCATGGGCTCGGGATTAGAGCCAGGAGGTGATGGACGGGCGGGGGAAAGGTTGGCGCTGCATGCTGATGTCTAACAAGCAGGTATGTCTGTAGCATCTCATCATTTACTGCTCACAGGGGGGAGGGAATGTTTTACGTCTCACAGCTTCAATACTCAGTCCTTTGATGAGATATATGCCATGAAACTCTTCAACTCCTCAAAGGCTTCTCCTTTTCCAGCCTCAAGAACCATCTGATCCTTCTCCCAGCTCACACATCAAAGATGTGTTCATCATCAACAAGGCGCTATCCTAACCTTTCCATGTCAGACGACACGCGGCTTCCTCGCTGCGCTCTGATACAGTCTCAGGTCGTTCGCTTGTCTAAAGCCAGACTGGCCCAATCCACACCTGGAGGCTTGTTGTAACAACTGGGATAGGCCTCTTTAATGAATTTACTGGACTTACCCATCCCAAGTTATTAAGGCTCTGGAGGGACATCTTCCAAATCCCACATCACTCGCTTTTTCCATTTAGTGCCATCGGAGGTAAAAAGAAAGGTCTTCCTCCAATCCTTCGCCTCGCACCTAACCAGGCGAGCAATTTGACTTTAATGGAAAAGTGATGTCCCACTCAAATCACGGCTCTTTGCCACCGTGTCACGACTAAATTTGGTAAATTTCCACAAATCTGCAGAGAATCAGAATGACTAATTCCCCCAAGATTTATTTTTTAAACTGTGTTTCCATTACCCCGAGAATCGCATGAAACCTAAACATCCTAATATGAAGCTGGTATTGAAACATTTTGTAAAGCCTCTTAAATATTGCTAAAAAGTGTTTTCATTCTCATGAGGTGGATTTCAGACACGTGGATAAAGAGGTTGATCACAAAAGTTTAAGTGTAAGTGCTTTTTCGCATTTACACGTCACCGTCACATGACCAGTTTGTCTTTGATAACAAACAACAGAAAAAATGCTTCAAAATGTTTCGTATCTCCATCTTCCACAAAGAGTTTCGCTGGACGAGATTTTACCAGAACTACAAATGAGCGAAACATCGTCCAGTGGAAACACCTGGAAGCAGAAACAATGCATTTTTACAACAGAAAGAGGCTCCTGCTCATTCACCTGTGTGCTACAGATGAGTTAATGTGATTGTGTGTTTATCTTATTAATCAGCATGCTTTGTTACAAAAAGAGGATTGAATGTGAACTGAAATCAGTTTGAATCAAGAATCGATACAGAATCGAATCATCACCCCAATAATCAGAATCAGATTGAACTGTGAGTTGCTGCAGGATTCACATCCCAGCAGTGAAGTCTGGGGTGGTGAGGGTCCTCCCACTTCAGGAGACCGTTCCAGTTGAAACCTCCCATTCAGAAGTCAGAAATTCACAGTTGAAGCAGTAACCAACAATCTGCTTCAGTTGAACTAACTTTGCATTGCAGCTTCACATTCCAGCGCTGATGTGTCTGACGCCGGGTTGAATAAAGAAACAAAGGGCTAAGACCACAGACAGACCATGGATTCACGAGGAAACATCACAATGCATCTGACCTTAAATAAAAGATGTAACCTCCAATTAAAAGTCAGACTTTCAGAGTGTGACGGCTGTGCAGGTTATCAGCAGAGCTGCAGGCTGGAGCTGGTGGCGGTGGGGGTGGAGGGGGTGTACGGGCGCTGTCACATCACAGAGCGGCTGTTTGCCAGACAGATCAGCGGCTGCGGTCTCGGGCCGACAGACACATCCCATCGTGCACGCCTGGCAGAGCACATCAGCTTATAACCGCTAGGAAATTCACTTTTTGCTCCCAGTAGATTAAACTCACACTTCACTTCATCTCACAACAGCTCGCTTAGCAGGAACATGGAAATAATGGGCTTCCTACTCAGCTCGCATGCAAATCAGCCCTCTTCTGTCCTCCCTCTGTGTCGCTATTTACCAAACAAGCGAATATTAGAGGGATAAAAGGCTAAAAAAATCTCCTGCTGCTTGGGTTCTTGGTGCGAGGAGCTGATATCTGAGTAAATGTGAGGATTAAACACACTCAGAGGCAGCGAGAGCACGCCGAGCGAGGACAGAGAGCAGCAACACTCACACATAAGCTGCAGCAGACGCACTTCTGAGGAAAACTCAGAGTTCATTCAGACTCACAGAAGGAGAATCAGCTGTTAGTTTCTATGAAAAGGTGTAAAAGCATTCAGGGTTCAGAGCAGAAACTCCACATCAGCTGGAAGAACTCTGAGCTGCTCCACAGCATCGTCAGGCCTGCAGAGAAAACTACTGCTGGCCGATGTTTGCTCTCATGGTGGCGTTTCATTTATTTCTCATCATAACCTGATGAATCTGAACATTTTCGTCCACAGCTGATGTTTTTCATTTTCCAGGAATAACTTCTACATCATCTAAGGCCGTCTCTGGTCACTCTACAGCCCAATTTGTGCTTTTTTTCCCAGTTATGTGGCTTTACAGTCTCACAATCAACCAAACGGTGTTCAAACCAACTAAAACAACTAATGCAAATGAAAATATGAGACTTTCTCTGAGTAATTTTCCACTTTTGTTTAGTCATGTGATGTCAGAGATGTTATCTGAGATTTAAGCTGTAAATGGCTCCCATAACCCGCTCAAATGTGATGAAACGAAACATTACGTCAACCACAGTGGTTGTTTTTCTCCTCCAGGAATAACTACCTCTTCTCCTTACAGTCACTAGAAACATCTGACTTTTTCTACCTCTCTGCTTTCAGCAAACAGTTAGAAGTTGTTGCTGAACAGGCTTCCACGAGGCAGAGATGCTGTGATACTGGTCATCACTTTGTGAGTAAAACCAACCACAACAAGCCAAACACCTTCAAAAGTGCAGCCATGTGGCATCAAGACTGAAGCCACGAAGAAGAACGGAAACTATAAATCACAAAAACTCAGAAATTTTTATCTGAACAAACTAAAAAGTCTGACAGGAACAACCATGATGATGAAGAGGAGACTCACACCTTCGTCATCGTCTCCACCGACAAACTTCCTGCTTCCATCGTTTCCTGAGTGACACTTTCTAAAACACCCGCTTCCTGTTTCCTCACATGGATGGAGGAAGCAGAGCTCACTCCTTCATCATCATCATGATCATCATCATTATCATCATCATCATGATCATCATCATTATCATCATCATCATCATCATCATCACTCCCCACGGTGGAGGAAGCAGGTCAACATATTATCAACGCAGAAACAAAAAACATGAAACTTCATGACTCTTTGTCCCTGTTTGTGAGAGGACGGTACACTCAGCCAAAGAAGAGGAAGAGGAGGAGGAAGAGTTAGGGAAACTCCGGCTGCATCCTTGGTTCTGTGGTGAAACAAGCAGCTGACAGCAGAAAAACAGAACAGCAAACTGTAAAACTGCTGTGGATGAGTGAGTCCCTCCCCGCAGACCTGCAGAGCCGGAGCTCCGCCGGCAGCATCGTACCTTTGCGCTCCGAGCGTTTCTTCCTCCTCCTCCTGTAGCGGCGGCGGACCAGGCAGCAGCATCCAGCTGTGGCAGCAGGAGCATCCAGAGGCAGGAGCATGTTTCAGAGGATGAGATCCGCCTCTCAGCCCGAGCTCAGGGCACGCGGGACTGAGCCCACAACTTTGGAGAGAGGAGGAGGAGGAGTATGATGGATGAGCTGGATGTTTCCTCCTGCTCCGCTCTCCATCAGCCTCTGAGCTTCCTCCTCTGAGCTTCTACAACACCATCCAGTGGTGGACGGAGATCTGACCCAGTCTGGGGGTTTAAGCTTCCTCACCATGGCAACCATGGCATCTTGTTGTGTAGAGCTGCTCCGAAGTCTCCCGGACCACGGAGAGCAGCTAAAGCAGAGAAATGAAATGGCTCCACCTGCTGGTTCTCTGGATGAACTACTGGGAATCTGTTGGAGATCCCTCGTTCAGACCAAACGCTTTTTGGGCGTCAAGGGCGTCAGGTTTACATGCAAAGTCAATGGCCGACGCGCGTCGGGGG
>JBBBVT010000026.1:1694300-1705726 GCA_037177035.1 Craterocephalus eyresii | reverse complement strand
ACACACACACACACACACACACACACACACACACACACACACACACACACACACACACATATACACACACACACACACACACATACACACACACACACACACACACACACACACACACACACACACACACACATACACGTTCAGATGACTGAACATCTTCTGACTGTAAGTCGGATCAGCTGGAGGACAGTGTGTCACAGCTTGACTCAGCTTCATGTGCAGAAACAGAAACTGTCGGAGCAGTTTAATGTCTCCACATTTCAGAAACGGACCAATCAGTGCAGGAAACACACGCATACTGCATGTGTGTGAAAGTGACACCAGCGTGATGTGAGCCAACGACAAATGTTTGGTGCGTAGCAGCAGCAGAAGCTGAGCACAAAGGTGCCCTACATCAAACTCTGAACTGGGCCCCAAACAGGCTCAGCCCCCCCCCCCCGACCCAGCCTCCACCAAAACCAAACACAAGCTGGTAAACTGGAGCATTTCCTAGTCATCGCTCTATGGTGGCAGCAGTGTAAAAATGATCTGTTAAATTCCATTTTCCTTCATTCCTGGAATTACAGGGAAACAGCAAACAGGTGGAAAATGTCTGATGTCAAATTTGAAAAATATGAAACTGTCAAAATAAATCAATTTCCTTTCATTTAAAAAATGACATGAATTCTGTGTTTATTCATTGATTGATCATAATTTCACTGAAATGTAATTTTAAAAACACCGGACTGAAAGTATAATATTGGTAATGCTACTCTATTATTGTGAATATTTGTTTGGTGTTATACGTGGACACATGGTGGGGCTGGAGGACCTGGACTAACAATTTACACACTCATGTCTTTCATTTAGCAAATGTCATGTAAATGTTCAGGTGCAAACTGTGCTGCTGTTGAGGAATTTCATTGCGATACATTTTTATCACAGATTTTTTGTGGCACAGCAGCTGGAATATTATCATTATCATACTAAATTACTTTACTTTGGTTAATCATTTAGTTTGTAGTTAGACACAATAACTTGACATTTATTGTGCTGATCAGTTTTGTAGTGAGAGAACGGGTGAGACATTTTTTCTGATTTGTATAGTTCATTCAGAAAAAGAGGAGAGGCTGTTTTTGGAGAGAAAAAAATCTTTATTATCACAAAAAACTAAGATTTTAGATTTGTATTTTTCTTATTATGTAAAACTAAATTAGAAAAAGAAAGGAGGTGTTTTATAGTCAAATTATTAATCTTTAAATTGTAATTGTGAAGTCAATGATAAAAAAGATATTTTAAAAGAAAAGTGGAGACAAAGAAAAAAAATGTTTTGTAAAATGATTTAATTACTGTAATTTAGAAAAACTGAAGAAAAATGTAAATACATATATAATTCAGAAAAATTACTACACATTTTTGTAATTTCAAAAACGTACGAATTCAGAAAAATTAGGAAATTGAAAAAAAATCAGATGAGTTGATAAAAACAGAGCTGTGTTTTTTTCAGGAGAACACGCAGCTCTGCAGTTTGCTGTGATTATTGTGAAGCAGCAGATTTTAATTCCAGCCCTGTTTAGACTCGACTCTCACAGCTGATCAGCGGCTGCAGTCAGAGTATCGAGTGTCCTCTTTAAGAGGACAATAGACAACCTTCACCTTGACGGACTGAGCCTGCTTTGGCCTGCTTGGCACTGCAGTTGGCTCAGGAAGGACCTGTTGCATAATCAGGGGAGCTCAATCTACTTCTAACGTTAAAATAACTCTTAGTGATGTAAATTAGTTGTTTCTTAGCAGAATCCACATGAAAAGACTCTTTCCTGTCGGTCTTTTTCTCTTTCCCTCTGACCCCTGACTAAAGGGATCATCTTATCCAACACCCGGCCTGTTCCCGACCTTTCAGCCTTCTCCATTTTTCATGAAGGCTGACAGAGCTTTATGCAATCCTTATCTACCCGATCACCACGCCCACTAAACCAAAACTGCACTCTGGCATTACAGAGAACATCAACTGGGAGGGAAACACAAGTAATGGATGAGTGTTACTGAGCCGTAACTTCAACCAAGTGATTAATAAAACCTGTAAAACCTGCTGTATCTGCATAAAGACCCGACAATAAAAACCCCCGTTAGCATCAAACAATACTGAACGTAGAAAATATCAGACTGTAGAAGTTAGACATCTTCAGTTTGCATCAGGATGGTTCAAAGCTTTTTGAGCTTGTTGAGCTTATAATGT
The DNA here is from genome assembly GCA_037177035.1 of Craterocephalus eyresii. Lineage (NCBI taxonomy): Eukaryota > Metazoa > Chordata > Actinopteri > Atheriniformes > Atherinidae > Craterocephalus > Craterocephalus eyresii. The sequence continues at coordinate 1,703,511 of JBBBVT010000026.1, read as the reverse complement.
TAAGAATCACAAAACTCATATTAACATTTGACACTGTAAACTTTCTACACATTTCCTGATTGATGATCAGAGACGCCTGCAATATTTTCCCCAAATTTCTGATGCAGTCCATCGTGATATGTCCGGGGATGACAGAAAATAATAGAATGACCAGTTCCACAATATCCTCATTATATTATTATATTAATATGATGTGATAGGGCTGGGCAATATATCAACACTTTCTAATATATCGAGAATTTGTTACACAAGCTTTATGGGAATATTGTTTATATCGAGTTAGCTTGTTTTCTGTTTTTAGAATTTTGCACAATTGTATCCTTTTTATGGTCATTAAAAATAATTTTTTTATATTTCAGTACACATCTACTTCATATCAGTCAAATATTTTAATACATATATGCTTCTGATCCTGAATAAAAGTGCATTTAGTACTCAAGACTGTAAATTTAAACCGATTCTTCAGTTGCTTGATCAAAAACAATCATATCGATATATATATTGTATATTGTAATTAAGAAAAAAATTATTGCGATATGAAATTTGATTCATATCGCCCAGCCCGATTAAGATATCATGGAAAAGTTTGTATTGAAAGGTTTTAAAGAATTAGTATTGTTCCCCCATAAATCGTAAACTGTTTACGGTTCATGTGGAGGTGCTGATCTGTTTCCAGGAGAAAAGGCGTCGTGATGAAATGTTTTGTTTTTGCTCTAAATGTTACACATAAACAACATTTGAGGTGAATTATAAACCTTCCCCGTGTTTCCGCTGACACCTCTGAGATCTTCCCATCTGGAAGGAAAAAGAGAAACCCTCAAAGCTCACCTATGTGTTTTAGTCTTAAATTCAGTATATCTGTTCTAACATTCCATAACCTCGGGAGAAGGATCATTATGGAATATCTGCTTCATTTAAGAAAATATGGACTTCTTGCTTGTATTTTCTTTGACACCCGGACCCTGGCTCACAGATTCATTCTTGCTTCCTGCGTCTCTCTGAGACAGGATGTTCCTAATTTCCAACACATAATCACCCTGATGCATTTAATCAAAGAGAGTGGCTTTCATTTTGATGATGCCCACTTCCTGATTATCATCATCATCATCATCAGCTTAATGACGCATCCTGAGTCTGGATCATCAGGGCGAGCAGACTCACCTTCACCCTGAGCCGCAAACTCTCACGATGAAGGTTATCTTCATCTATTTCTGCCACTTCGTCTTCATCGCTGACCTCCCCTGTCAGAGAGTCTTCCCCCATCCCCCTGAAGCTCTCCTCCAGGCCGCCGATTTTCTTGGCCTTTAGGAGAATCTTCCCCTTCAGATCCTGCCAGAGAGGTTGTATCAGATCACCCTTCGTGCTCGGCTAAAGGAAGACACTTAGGAACATCCGCTTACCTCAGGAGACGGCAGGCCAACGGGAACACGCCCCTGCAGGGTGCTTTTCAGCAGCTTGTCGCCGAGGATGTGGTTGAGGTGTTGGGCCATGACTCGCTGCTGCTCCACGCTGCAGTGGTTCTCAATGGACAAGATGACGGGGTATTCAGACACCTGCAGGAGGAGAGCAGAACCACTGTTCATGTGGAGGCAAACTGGAGGGTGATGAGGTCAGGATATTCCTGCACGGCACATGAACCTGCACAACCAGCTCCATAGTGGACATCACTGCATGCATGATGAATGTACAAGGAGACGCTGAGTGTTGCTGACGCAGAACAATGGAGGCAAAAAGAACCGCAGAGACAACTACAGACTTGTTCATTCCTCTGGCATCAGCTGTCCCAGAACATATTCTAACACATTCCCTGCATCCTTTTGTGGAAGGACAAGAGAGCCGGGCGGGGATTGATTCCATCCAACCTTTCTCCTGGACAACCAGTCCCTGCCCGGCCCTCCATCGTCCAACCACACTTTCTTTGAAATTTAATGACACCTTAATCTGTGGGGTTTGATAAGAAGCTGAACTTCTGTTTGCAGCTACGACTGCTTCAGCTTCTCTGGGAAGCCTTTCCACAAGGTTTAGGAGTGTATCTATGGGAATTCTTTGGCCATTTTCCCAGAGTCTCTGCTCTAATTCATCCCAAACATTCTCTATCAGGTTGAGGTCATACTTTTGTGCAGGCTGGTCATTTTACACCCAAACTCCCAAACTCATTCATGTCTTTATGGGGGAGAGAGACCTTGGAACTGTTCAGCATGTCTTGGTTTGCCGACCGACCCTAAAGGCTGGTGCTTGACACATGATAACTGGTTGATTGGTAAAAGAATCATCACTTCCTTGCTAAGTAGGCGTTGGTTGTGGAAACACAGCAGAGGTCAGGATTTACTGGACCAAACCAAACCGAGCCAGCCCTCTTGGTGGAAACGGGACTTAAGGGGCCAGGCCTTGAAAACGAAAATATAAAAATAACTAATTCAAAAAAATGAAGTTAAGATAATTATGAAATAAAAATAAAAATGTTTCAAATGACTGAGAGTGTGGAATAGTCATGTATGGATGAAGTCAAAGATAAAGTCATAATAAAATGGGTCATTAAGACGATTATATACGGGTGGGGGGGGAGTTCCATAATTGTAAAAGAAAAAGTAAAGGTTTAAAGGTGTGGAGATACTTCCTGTTTACTTCACACCACCGGACCAGAGGAAGATGAGGAGTGGCGCTACCTTGAAGGCGTAGCTTCCCACGGCGGTCACCACATCTTTAAAGAAGATCTTAGAGGTGAAAGTGTGTCCGTGATAGACAATGGGTTCTCCGTTGGCACCATCCCAGCAGTCCACTTCCACACATCGGCAGCCGCGACTCAGAGCCCTGAGCAGCGGGGAAAAAGTCATCTTTCAAGCACCGGTTGTTTCATTCAGGTCACAGGAAGGTAGAATACTCTGTTCATCTTTTACCCGATATCAGACAGGAGGAACAGGATTAAGCACTTAAAATCTGTTCAGCCGGTTTGGTCACAGAGCGTGAACGGTGGAGGCTAAATATGGTGACAGGAAACCTTGTTAGTCACTGACGCATGGCAGATAGAGACCTCAGGTCAACACATTATGTAGAACAGAAGCTAAAAGTTGGAATCAGTGATCCAGCTTAGCTCCTTTAGCAGCAGTTAGTTGGAGTAATGTTTTTTCTGTGTGACGTAAGAGGAGGATGTTAGGTCCAATCGTTCCATAGTTGCTTCAGACCAGAGAGGCTTTTTCCTTTTACCTTGGCACTCAGGTCATGTTTTTTCAGTCATTGAACATGCGAATGGAGGCCTGGAGAGTCTGACATGTTGCTGTTTTTACAGTTTCTGACCTTTTAACACGCCTCAGACTGACTCGTTCCTCTTTGACACTGTGTGAACAGATGGGACAAGTACAGTTTATCCACAAACGAACTCTGACTTTTAGTTTTTCTTCAACAAATTACAGCATGAGGTGTCACCACAGACATCACCAGTAAGTTTCTGAAGAGCTGAACTGAAGCTTGTTGGGAGGTCTTGTTGGGAGTCATGTTGGATTGAAAATAGAGGGATGGGTGAAAAGATGGAGCTGGGAGGAATGACTGACACTCATCAAACTCTGAGCTGGTTAACAGCGAGTTAACCAAGCTAACTCGGCACTAACGGGAGCTAACCAGCTAACGGAGGAAAAACTGGTCGTGCGACACTGTGCCTCCGTGCTGCTGGATATCTGGCACCTCTCAATCAAAGGATATGCCCCTAATTATGAAGGATTTCCATATTCAATAAGGTAAAAAGATGAGTTACATATAAATGTCCTTCCCCCACAGTTCTCATGAAGGTAAACCAATATATTAGAGCTAAAATGTTTTTTATAACCAGGCTGTAAACATGTTTATTTCTGCTGTGAAGTTGGTCTTTTCATCATGGCAGTGGATGGGGATCGGCTCCCTTTTGGAGGCAGCATCGTGGTTGAGGGGTCCTCACCCACTAGGTAGACAGTTTCAATATATGAATGAATAAACGGCTTCATAGTGTGCAGCCAGTGGAGTGGCCTCCGTAAGCTGCACACTCGGTAATGTTCAGACCCTGAAAGTACCAGAAATTGCAGCTCCCCTCTGTAGTGCTCCAGTTCCCAAAGCTTCTCTTTAGATGTTACTTCCTTCAGAGAACTGACAGAAATGTTCGCTAGAAGTCTCATTTTAAAATCTAATTTAGAGGCTGGCTTTTTAAAAAAGAAAGCCCGTAAATGCTTCATTAATCTCTTACAAACCTAAATATATCATGTTTTGCATTATTTTAATGCCACAGTTTAACAAATGTAGGTTCTTTATGCTGTCTGTTAGAAAAAGAGTCTACATTTAGCTACGGTTAGAACATCCTCTTCAACTCTGCTGCCTGTCATCACCATAGACATACTGTATGTCTTTGGTCATCAGAGCCGTTGCTCTGCCTATCATCTGCTTTGCAATGAATTATGGGAGAAAAAAAAGTCCATGAAGGATACATCTCCAGTTGCCTTTGTTTCAAGCTGAAGGAAGTGCAGGTTTGGAAGGTGGATTTGGAGGCGGGACAGTACTGTCTGTGACGTTTGCACCCTATGAATATGGGACACATTGATAGGCTTCATGTTTTAATCAAGGTTGCTGATTGGGTGTCACCAACTAATCCGAAACCTGCTGTTCCAGAGATTAAACTGTTCCCCAGTGAATGCAATCACCAGCATACCCTCCCTCCATGTTTACAGGATGTTGGACCTAATGTGTGATGCGTAGCCGGATCTACCTGATGTATCCCTCCACGCTGCTCTGTCCTCGCAGCTGGTCCTCCATCAGGTACGTGTTGTGGGAGGAGGAGATGAAGTAATGGCACAGCGGCCGGCTCATGTCCTGGAAGATGCTCCTCCGCTGCGGGTTGAAGATGGAGCCCTCAGTCGATCCCAGGTACATCAAGAACCCGTCAAATGTCATGGCATTCAGCAGCTTTGCTGGAAACGAAGCAGGATGGATCATAACCAATGTCCAACCCTTAACGGTAGCAGAAGCAGCGGGCGGTACCTGTGTCTGAGGGCTCGTAGCGCTCGATCAGCTGCTTGGCATACTGTTGGATGTCGCCTCCATCCAGCTGCTCCTCCCTCAGGAACTCCTCCAGATCGCTCTGGGAAAACTTCTGACCGTCAGCTGAGTACTCCTGGAAAACCCTCAGAACATCTTCCCGTTGGGTCAGCATCTTGTAGAAGAGCACAAACTCGTCATCCTCCAGAGCGCCGGTCTGGGACTTGTCGGCCATCTAGGACAGAGGAGGAGGGCAAAGGTCAGCTTGGGTTGATGTGTGACAGTGTGACGATCCTGCCACTATGCCTCCAACTGATGATGTGCCCTGGCTACTTCACCACAGGGATGTCCCTTTGGCTGACTGATCAGCATTGGCTTTCACCCGGGAGGTTGTGGGATCGATCCCCGCCCCGGCCCTCCTTCTTCCTGCCACATTTAGACGACATCAGTTTTAAGAAAGGCCCTAACCGTGAAGAGGCGATGAGCGTGGTGCTCGTTCATGTCCACGTTCATCATCCGTAGCAGGTCCTGGACTTCCTTGAAGTTCATCCTGCCGTCGTTGTTCTTGTCCGCCTTCTTGAACCAGTCGCTGATCCATCTGGAGCAGAACTTAAAGAAAGCTTCCTCCATGGATGGAGATCAGAAGATGGTGTTTGGTAAATTACTGATTACTGAGGGAATATGGACACTAACTGGGAGCAAAGGATACTGGTCCAGTTTCTCTCTCTCCCCCATGTTTTCCAGGTTCTCGATCAGCTTCCTCATGCCTCTGATCCAGGACTGGGCCTCGTCTGCGGACTCAGCCACCAGGTCCAGGTTTCCCCGGCGCCCGCGGAAGACCACGGTGAAGCATCTGTCAGGCGGGAACTCGTCAGCGATGCTGAGCAGGACTTCGCTCTGGTGACCTTCCCGGACCGCCTCCACGTCGCTCACAGAGACTGGAGTCAGAGAGCAGGGTGGATGTGAGGGTTCTGCTCAGGAAACAGCTGTTCTCACCGCCGTCTGACAGGTTCTGTGCTCTTACATGTGGAATGGGCCTTCCCAGCCTTCTTGGATTTGTACCAGATGGTCATGCAGTCGTCCTGCAGCTTGAAGTATCGCTGCTTCTTCCAGGTCCGGGACTTGATCTTCCTCATCACCGTCCCCACCAGCATGGACTGGAGGTTGTCATCCCCCTGGATACCTGATGGAGCAAACCCTCATTATTCCTGCTCTGATGTAGCAGAAGCAGCCGGAAGCAGGTCAGTTTCGTGTCTGAGTGAACTTACGGAGGCCACTTCCGGTGGAAGCCATGGGCTGTCTTCTTACAGTGATATCTGTGGAACGGAACGGCAACTTTTACAGAAAACACAACTAAAAACATCAACAGAAAACTTTCACTCTCATAATACACAAGCTTCCTCTCACCAAACATTGTGGTTTAACCCTCGTATTATGTTTGTTTCTTAGGAATGATAATAATGTTGCCGGGTCAGTTTGACCCAAGACCTCTACAGCTTTCCAAAAAATGTCAGAAACCAGAAATATTCCAATAAACATTTTTCATTTGTCATTTTTAACTCTTTTACTAACCCCTTCAGTCAATATCTAGCAGATTGCTGTTCTCTACCTCTCATAGATCATGGATGAATTAGTATGATTAATTTGTTTCAGATTTAAAAAAAAAAAAATTTTTTATTGTACACTGGAAAGCCATACAGGTAAAACAATATATTTTTTTAAACTTTTATTTTAGATTTAGATTTTTGGTAACACTTTATTTGAAGCCCACATTATAATGCATTATGACAGCATTTATAATGCATTATAATGCATTTATAATCCCTCATAAATACAATTATAAACAAGCATAATGTTTTATGATGCACTATAGCAACAGTTAAATAACATTATTCTGCAACTTATGATTAATTATAATGACTCATTCTATGGATGCTCTGAGGAGTACATGATTATGCACTATGAGTGCCCTCATACACCCTAATGTTTGTTCATGGGTATTTAAAACCAGCCATATATCACTATAAGTACTCAAGAGCATCCATAGAATGAGCCATTATAATTAATTATAAGTTGCAGAATAGTGTTATATAACTGTTGCTATAGCACATCATAAAACATTATGTTTGTTTATAATTGTATTTATGAGGCATTGTAAATGCATTATACATGCCATCATAATGCATTATAATGTGGGCTTCAAGTAAAGTGTTACTGATTTTTTTATGAAGTTTTGTTCTTGGTGCAAATCATCCTCTAGCACTCCTGTACTAGCAAAACCTTCCTGTATCTACTGGTAATCCACTGGTTCTTACCTAAAGATCTGGCACCAGCTCAGGCTGAACTTTCAGAATCAGAATCTGATTTATGGACAAGTAGTTTTCATTACAAGGAATTTGTTGTGATGTGACGGTGCCTACATAAATATAAATATGAAACAAAAGATATGAACACAAGCAAACTGAACATATAACTTTAAATTATGGACGCATCCTTCAAGTGTCAACTGTTTCCTCCTTCACTTTCACGTTCAATTTCAATATCAGAAGAGCATTAAAATGTCAGAATGTGTGCGTGTGCGGTGTCCAACCTGTCATCTGGATATGGTCGCCATGTTACGTTCAAACTTGTAATTTTGTCTTTGATTGTTTTCCTAACTTCCTTAAGCGTGCATGTAAATGTGACTCTGTTCAAAAATCAGACAACTTGTGGTGCATCAAACCTCAGAAAGAGATAGCTGAGTGAGGACTTCTGGGACGCTGCTATAGCTAGGATACGTCTGCCACCTCTTGTGCTACAAACTCGCTCAGATACGTCCAGAGGTGGAAGATCAGTGTTTTTCTTTGCCCTGATCTCTATGGTTTTTGGAGCCTCGCCCATTGATTGTTAGATGTGGGGTTGCTGATAGTCATACTCAACACAAGGACATAGCTTTTTCATCCCAACAAGCACTACGTTGGTTACTGTTACCCTGCAGGTCTGCTGAACATCTTCCCATCAGACACCATGTCTTCTCTAAAACATATGGAGCATTTCTGCAGAGTTACAGGTTGTTGTTTTTCCAGTCACTTTTGTGTGTGTATGTTTTTAAATATCTATACTTTATGTGAATATACTTGCATGTGTGTGATTATGCATGAGTGTGTGTGTGTGTTACATTTAAAAGCAATTTATACTTTTAATTGTTGTTTGCTCAATAAATATAAGCCTATTTCTGGGTCTTTACTGCCACCCCACTGTAGTTAGACATGTGTTATAGACTGGTCCAGGTTCAGGTGTGAAGCTCCCATGATGCACCTCTCTTCACCCTGCTCTATTTACACTGAGTGGAAGAGTTCCTGCTTCCCACAGCAGCGATTTTTGTCTGGCCGGTCCGTGATCTTGACTCTGTTTTCCATCCTACGCCTGATCCTGTGTTTTACTCAACAACTTTATTTATAAGACACAAACACAGAACGTCAACAACGTATTCATGGTGTACGAACAGATGCCACACATTAGGAACCTTGTTTACATCTGATGGGTATGTTTAGGTTTTAAGTCTGTGTTTTATTAATTCAGTTCCACTGGGTTAACGTTGTTAATTAAATCAGATAGTATCTGACTCTCACAGGCCAGCTCCACCTGTTCTGCTGCCCAGTAATCCAAACATCTAACGAGCCAATCACATGGCAGCGACATAACTAGTCCTGCAGACATGATGAAGGCGACAGGAGAAAATATCCAGTGTTAATGTTAGAGGTCAGAGGAGAATGGGCAGATTGTTTGGAGATGATAAAGACAACAGGAAGTCCAGTAAGCACTGGTTCCACCCAAGATCTGCAGAATAGCATATCTAAACACACAAAACGTCCGGCCTTGAAGCAGATGGGCTCCAGCAGCAGACGACCCCTCCGGGGCCCCTCCTGTCAGCAAAGAACAGGAAACTGAGGCTACAATCACACAGACTCACCAGAACTGGACAAACTGGTCTGATGAGTCTCCATTTCAGCTCCACATCCAGATTCTGGACTCAGAATCTGCTGGAAGCATCATGAAAGCATGGATCCATCCTGCCTTGGATCAATGCTTCAGGCTGCTGCTGGTGTAATGGTGGGGTCCCTTAGTCCCAGCATGGCCTGGTTTAACCAGCACAGCCTACTGAGTCCTGCTGCTGACCATGTCCATCCCTTTCTGAGCCCAGTGGAGCATCTTCTGATGCTACTTCCAGCAGGAT
>JBBBVT010000026.1:1636211-1650368 GCA_037177035.1 Craterocephalus eyresii | reverse complement strand
GGACTCCTCGTTGCTCACGTTTCACTGAGAATTTTTCGTTTAATGTGCTGAAAACAAAATCTCCCGCTGTGTCAAACACTCGACGTCGCTCCATGTTAGCAATGTTGATGGTGTTGCTGCCTGTCGCGTCACTGCACTGAGCCCGCCTCTTTGGATAAGCTCAAACCTGATTGGCTCCCACTTTTTTGGGATTTTGGAAATCGCTTGAATAGCCCTCATGGCCATACTATATGGAGCTTGTGAAATTTATTAGCGGTAGCCAGGCTAGCTCTGTCACATCCTGCTGCAATAAAACTGTATATAAATGTAAATTATTATCATCACCATCATCCCTGTCGGTGGTGTGTTTCCACCTCTGGTTCCTGGATCGGACCTCGGCTGGAGGCCAGGGGTCAAACAGCGACCTTTCTCTGTGTGTTTTTTTTTCCAGGCTTCCTCCCACCGTCCACAGACACGAATGTGAGCTTAGCGACTTATTTTCTTCTCCTCTGAGGAGCGGCTGTTTGTCTCTGTGGTGGTGGAAAGACTGGATCTCTCCCTCCCAGCGTTATTACTGGGATAAGTTGCAGCACAACACATGATGTCAGACAGCAGGAAAACTGGATCCTCATGAGACATGAGTGTGCCTCTTCACTGATGACTTCTTACAGCAACTTCGCCTCAGAAAGACTGCTGCATCACATGACCCGCGGCCCAGCGATAAACTGATGAGCTGCACCTCAGACTCAGGTTTTGCTGCTCAGCAGGAAGCGGTCAATGTTTTCTGGTCTCTTTGATGAATTCCTCCAGCCTCCGTGTTCATGCTGCTCACACAGAAAACAAGCCTGATGTTTGCTCACGCACTGATCACTGGAAGCAGACATACATGTAGAATAATCTGAGACTGGCCGTGTAAACATGGGGAACAGCAGCAGCATACCAACATCATTTATAGCCCCACAGCACAAAGCCGCTTTTTCTGTTCGATAATCAGACATGAAAACAGATCCGCTGAGCCCGAACCAACCCGGCCCAGGGTCAGACCAGAACCAGGACACAGCATCCACAGAGGAGGCCGGTGGTGGTACCTTCAGGCTGCCCTGGTCGAACAGGTCCTCCGGGGCTTTGCATGCGATCAGCGCGTTGGGCAGGTCGGTGAACTGGACCTCCACCGCGGCCGCCTCCTCCCCACCGCTCCCCGCCTGCTGCATCTCTGACAACCGCTTCCTGAAACATCCACAGGATCACACATCGGCTTCAGCCGCGGCTCTGAGCGCGAGCTCCGCGGGGTTCTGACGGTACTCACCGACAAAGATGGAGGAGTTAGTTCATGCTAAGCGGGTTAACGAGCTCTGTGGTTCCGTCCAAACAGCCGGTAAAGCTGCTCTAAGCCGCTAGCAGCTGCCGCTAACAGGTGGAGCCGCAAACAGCTGACCTGGCCTCCGTCTGCTCCACCTCCCGGTCACCAAACACCGCCCGAGCCTCTAAATGTTGCCCGGAATTTGGACGGACCACGGCTCATCCACACGCAGCAGAACCGCGGTTCTGACCGGGCCAGCTAGCACAGCGCAGACAGGAAACAGGAAATGACGTCAGCAGGAGGGGTGGGGGGCATTTCCGGGATGCGGAAGTGACTATAAAAATAGGAATATAAATAAATAAATAGTAAAACTATCTTCACACCAAACAATTCTGGTCTGACATGGAAAGTTTGGCATCAATATCCACGATTAATGTTTTTGATGCCTTGTTGTATTTTGTATGGAATGGATTGTCAAAAAGTATATATTACATTATTCAATTGTTTTCGTCTGTTTGTTGTAGAACTGAGATCCTATAGAACCTCCTTAGAAAATGTGAAGAACCAAAAAGCAACAAGAAATCTTCATCTTTTTAAAGAACTGCACATTAATTAATTTGATATTTTATTATTTATTGAATTTTTATATTCAAAAGAAAGGGAAAACCTCCATAGTTCGTATGAATGTGTCTGTATGTCCTCTGGTTTGTCATAAAATTTCAAATTGTTGAAAAATTGTTTGTTAAAAAATAAAATAAATAACAAAAACAATAAAACTAACATCCTTTGAAAATGTGTGGTTCTTTATATACTCTCGGCTTCCGTAACTTGCTGACTTTTAAGATGATTTATAGATCCTGAACAGGAAGAGAGAGGGCAAAACGTCATCACAATGAGAACTAACAAAAAAGCAAAGGAAAATTATTTAATAATGAATAAATAAACACATTAAGCATTCTCAGCCACAGCACTCAATAAAATAGTAATTTTATAACATACATTATATTCTTTTATCTGTTTTATTCTGTATTGAAAAAAGTGCCTCATAGATAATGTTTTGATTTCTTTTATTAATTGATATGACAATAATCCCCTTGTCTTAAAACCTCTCTATTGTGTTCCAGGACAGGTCCCAGGTCTTCAATCTTAACCTGTAAGATGATTTTTGTCTTTTTATATCCATTCGAACTTAGGGCAAGATTTTTTTAATGTTTCGTTCAGTTGGGTTTTTACAAAAGATATTTACAATTATTCAAAGCCTCTTTCCCCCCCACGCTTACTTAGCAAACTTTTTTGTTTTTCAATTTTAATACAGCTGGATTGAAGTAATTTCATGATCAAGTATCATCATCAAGTGTTTCAGACATTATTATAGAATTATTTGGATGATTGTTTAATTTACATAGGGGAAAATAATAATAAAAAAATAACAATGATAATAATAATAACAATATTAAATATGATAATAATGTGATCATTGTGCTATCATAACTAGTTAGTTATGAGAGCACGATCATCACATATTACCACATCATGGGATGTCCCCCAGCATCCTCGACGTATCGCAGAAAAACTAAAGTGGTGGAAAATGGTCACCAGGCAGACATTGTCAGTATCTCCCCATAGTAAAGAGTTTTAAAAATCCTGGATCCAGGAGGTGATTTGGGATAACCCCATAAAGTCACCGTATTCTATGCCTGAGTTTTCCTAAAAGTTTAATTGCAGCAAAAGCCAATAATAACATTTTGAGTTATGTTGCCAACAGACAGACTAACACGTTTCTCATAAAATACTGATTTTCATCTGGTTCAGCTCACTGTGCTGCAGCCACTGTGTCTGAAAACCAAATGCTGCCCTCTTGTGGCAGACAAAGATACGTTGTCATTATGTATTTATTCCTTATCAGCTTCAGAGAGTCAAACACATTTTAGTGTGGGTGAAATGATGATCTAGTCCATGGATCAGTGTCTCTTTATTAGAAAAACATCAATGATTGATAGTTGTTTTTAAAAGCAGGTGAGAGCAAACCGGACAAAGTCTGAGTCTGGCTGAAAGTAAAACTGGAGGTGGAGGTCAAGTCAGACTGTGTTTGTGTGTTTAAGAAAGTCCCAGTGAAGTGGTGCTGGTCCCTGGGTGGCAGAGGGGTTTAAGCCTCTGGTCATGTGGAGATCAGCCTTCGTTTAATCCTCTGAGGACAGAGAGGGGGGGTTAAAGAGAGAGAGAGAGAGAGAGAGAGAGAGAGCGAGGGAGCAGGTCTGCACTGATTTCTAACACAGAACTGAAACCAGAACCCTGCAGGACACCGGTGTGTGTGCTTCACACACCTCACGGGTCGGTCATATAGATTGTTGAAAGTGAAATCTTACAGTTTGTGTGTTTCTTCTTAATGATTTTCATTCACCTGGAATCTCAGTCTCATTTGGGAGAAACTTCCAGGATCTGGATCCTTTCCCGAACTCAGAAATGCTGGTTTTCCTTTGACCGTTTCTGGAACCTGAGAATTTCCAGAAACACTTTTCCTCTTCTGGACCTAAACCGAAGAACCTTTTGGTCTTAATATTTCCCAAATCCTACAGCTACAACCTTCTCTGGAACTCCACTTCATAAAGCCGAAACCTTGAAAACCTTGGTACCGCGTCACCGCGTCACACTCCCTCATGGCTCAGACAAGCACCTGCCAGAACCCGGAGCTGTCCAACGGCGCCATCGTCCACAGCCCGCTGGCCGTCTGCTCGGATCTGGACAGCCCGGGAGCTAGAGAAGGGGAGGAGGGATGTGAGGAAGACGAGGAGGTGGAACTAGCGGAGGAGGTAGGTGAAGATGATCTAATGATGGCTGAAGATGAACTGGTGCTATCAGAGGCTGAACACAGAGGAAGAGGAGAAGATGAGACGGGAAGGATTAACGAAGCGTCCACGCTGTCAAACGGAGAAGCGAGAGAAGGTGGAACACTGGAGGGAGAGGAAGAGGAGGATGAAAAGAAATCAGAAGAAGAAAGTGAGGAGGTCATGCCTGCAACATCAGATGCTAATGAAGATCTCCAGGAGACGTCGGACACAAGTGAAGGGCAGGAAGAAGAAAGGAGAGGTGAAGAAGAAGAAGAAGAAGATGAAGAAGAAGAAAAAGTTGAAGCAGAAGTGATGGAGGAAAAGATGGATGCAGACGCCGGTGATGAAGAAGAGCTCCGTGGGGATGCTGGAGCCTGTTGTCCTCCTGCTGTGGAGTCAGGACAGTCGTTTCCTAATGAAGAAGCTGCAGATGATGAAGAGAGAGCATCAGGTGCAGCTGAAGAAAAAAGAAACAACATCTCTGTTGCCATGACGACAAATACACAAGCCAGCACTGAACTTAATCCGTCCCACACTCCAGATGTTAGTCCAGACCGAGAACCTACTGGACCAGAGGAAGAGATGCTGGGTCAAACGGAGGAAGTGGCCTCAGACCTTCATGCTGGTCCAGCAGCGCTCGGCTCCACGAAGCAGGAGGGAGGAGACGATGGCATCACGGGGCCGAGGAAGCGCTCTGAAGGCCAGGAAGATGCTCTGAATGGAGGCAACAGAGCCAGTCCAACAGAGCTGGAGATATGTGTAGCTCCTGAAGATCATTCAGAGGAAGAGAAGCAAGAGGAAGATCAGATCCATCAGGATGAGACGTCAGCAGGGATGGATGGAGGCGGAGAGCCGGAGGCCGAGGAGGAACAGCGAGGACTGCAGGAAGGAAACCTGCTCCCAGATGTTCCTCCAGAAGCAGCGGAGGTCCATGAACAAGCTCCTGCAGCCGAGGAGCAGAGCGAGGAGACCTGTGATCAGAAGGAAGGTCATGAAGAAGAAGACCGCTGCCAGACAACAGCTGACGTCTCATCGCAAGGAAGTGCGTCCACCACGGAGCGGGCCGGACAGACGCAGGAGCGCCCTCTGCAGTTCCTCACACAGCTGGTGAGCGACTGGAGAAGCATCATCACACAGCAGCCAGTAGGACAACAGGAGGGCGGGGGGGCGCAGGAAGGCATGGATGGAGATGTGGAGCTGGCCGAAGATCCTGTGACTGTCTTAGATGACGAGATTGAAGAGACGGAGGAGACGCAAGCTGAAGAACGGATCCCAGACGCCATCGCAGCCCCTTCTGCTCCCGCCAAGGAAGAGCCGCAAGTCCAGGGAGGGGTTGCAAAGCAGGAGGAACAGCCTGGAGAAGAAAGGGAGGAGCAGGAAGTGAAACAAGTGGAGGATGAGAAGAAGGGGAGAGAAAAAGACGAGAGTAAAGAGGCAGAGCTGGATATAAACGTAAAAGTTAAAGGACTGAAGCAGACCATGGAAAATGGGTTTTTGTGCCAGCAGCCTCAGACGCCCAGGAAAGAAGGATGGTCGAAAACAAAAGTTTTATCACCTAGAAGGAAAGATAACGACTGGATTAAGAAGGAAGAGGCGACAGCAGAGGTGAAGGAGTGGAAGAAAGAGCTCCGGCCGGTTAAAAAGGACGTCTGGGAGACTGAGAGAGACAAAAAAGAACGGATGAAGCAGGAAACAACAGCAGAAGAGCGAAGCTCTCTGGGGAAGGAGTGGATCAAAGAGCTGAAGTCTGTGATCAAAGATGAATCCCTGCCGAAGAAGAAAGACGAGCGAGTGAAGAAAAAGCGGGTGGTGCTGTTCGAGGATGGACACTCATACCTCCCCCAGCGGGAGGAGCTGCTCCCAGAGACGAGGGAGGACGTCAAACTGATCTCCCATCGGAAGATGGAGAGCAGCTCGCCTCAGGACCAGGACCATGAGATCTCTCTGTATGTGAAGGTAACCATAGCAACACATTAACCATCCCACCACACATCCATCATGTGGAGTATGTCCTCATAAGATGGACCAATCACAGCACATGAGACATGTTAGTACATCAGGCTACAGAGTTTAGCCTGACCATCAACCGCAGCAGTAAGAAATGTTCATACTGAGCTGAAATCACCTTCACATGTGGTTTCACACACATTACACACATGTTACACATGTGATGAACACATCGGGCACACATTTTGTAATTAAAAAATGCAGTTTTGGAACATGTGAAACCTAAAATGTAAAATTGTAAAATCTGTTGTGTGAAAACGTGTGAAACCCATTTAAATACCTATGTAATATCACCATAAGCACATGTGAACTGTATAATTGCATGTGAAACCATCTCACATGTAAATTGTCCTGTGAGATCTCTGCATGTGAAACCTGTTTAAATTAGAAGTGATAAAATTTGTACAACCCTCCATGCTGG
The DNA here is from genome assembly GCA_037177035.1 of Craterocephalus eyresii. Lineage (NCBI taxonomy): Eukaryota > Metazoa > Chordata > Actinopteri > Atheriniformes > Atherinidae > Craterocephalus > Craterocephalus eyresii. Next base: position 1,643,833 of record JBBBVT010000026.1, on the reverse strand, counting down.
TTTCCTACAGCCGGGGAAAGCTGGCCTTGTCTCATATGAACTGTACTAACGGTCGGCTGAAGGTTAAAGAAAGTATGGATGAGGTGAGTTACAGGTTCACTAAAAGGGTCCAGAGTGGGAGCAATGTGGTTCACAGAGGATGGATAATAAACATAGACAGTCAGGGCTTATTGGGGTCTCAGAGGTGGGTCTCGCTGGGTCTGGAGCAGCAGGATTGTTGAGGCTGACCCAGCTGTTCCTCAGGTGGCAACATTAAGCTGCTACTCTCTAGTTGTGACTCCAAAGGTCCTGGGACAGAGCTCCTACGGCTGAAGATGGCAGCACATGAGTATTTGTGCATATGAAGGGGTCAGATAGACTCTGGAGGTCTCCTTAGAGATGGAAGAAGGAGGGTCTTGTGGTGATGTGGGGTTTGAGGAGCCAGGAGAGGTTTATGAGGTTAGAGATGTTATCAGTGAGTGACGCTTGAAGTCAGGAGATGTTTTTTTAAAAAGTGAAATTGAGAAAAGTCGCCATGTTTGGGATGTTCCAGGGATGGAGTAAAAATCTCATTTAATCTCCCATGTTGAAGCAGAGCTCTGGCTCCCAACACATTAAAAATTCCAGGTAAAATGATGGTGCACAAGAACGCTGACATGAGAAAAAGATTTTCTGTTTCTCTGATTTCATTGGGTAATAAATTGTTAGCTCAAACTAAATTATATAAATTCCACATTACAGCATATTTGTCACGTTTCTTATACTCGCAGTAGAACCGGTAGCATGGACAGAGACAATCTTATACAAATGTGTGTTTATTATTAATCTGACTGATACTGTTCAGAATATTCTCCAGAGAAATGTAAGATTTAAGGTTTACCAAGAAACAGGCTCTGTCTCTAGGTTAAAGTGGTGCGCTCTGTAGTTGTTTGATAATATGTGAACTATTTTAAGTACAAATTTTTAAAAAAGTAATGTGAAAGATGTAAATAAAACAGAAAACTATGAATTATAAGCTCATCAGCTCATATTTCATATATATTTCATATATTCCATCATATAAATAATATCTGAACCCTCCATGTACGTTCAGGCAGACGTGGAAGCTTTCCAAGCCGCAGGAAACAGGGACTTTCTGGATCCTCTTCTCATCTGGCTTCCCTTTCAGGATAGAACTTTAACCTGTGTTTGTTTTAGACTGAGGTCAAATTGTCCCACACACCCTGGACCCCTCGCCAGAACAGAAAGTGATGATTTCCATCCTGCCACAGCTGTTGCTAACAGGAGCAGCTATATCTCTGGTCATAGTTGGAAACTGCTGTGTCGCCTATTTTCAGGAGCTGTGATGCTTATTTTCACTCACCAGGAGATACTTAATCTTCTGGCCCGTCAGCACAACGTTATCAACAGACATCTTGCAGAAAGAAGCAGGAGGACTGTGGGGGGATTGCTACTGTGATGCTGATGTGCCAGAAGATAAAATAAGTCCTGGTTTGTGAAACCTGAAAGTATAGCATCATGAAATGTTACCCGTCCCTGATTTTAACAGCTTTCCTCTTTAAAACAACTGGTTTAACTATTGCAAGTTCATTCTCGTAGTCTTACAATTTAATTGTCGTCCTATGACAACTTGGTTCACTAAGTCTGTGAAAAGCTATTTTTCTTTATGTGGCCCGAACACATTTCAAATTTTCTTTGTTATCTTTGCTCTGACTGTGGATCAACTTGTCTGATACTCCATCTTTTTACCCTCCTGACACCACGGGAAAGGACCAGATGTCTTAGACTGTGTGTGAGTCTGTTGAATGTGCCAAAACAAACAGAAACGGCTCTTTAAAAGAACATTTCATGTGTTAATGTCGTGTTAACGTAATGTCAGATGAAGCATGCATCATTCCATCAGTGATTACATTTGCACTCTTAAACTGTGCCTGTGTGTGTGTGTGTGAGTGTGTGTGTGTTTGTGTGTGTGTGCGTGTGAAATCTCACCTTGATCGACCTACCTGATCCCATTAACAGCGATGTCCTAATCCAGAAGCCTTGTAACCTCCATTACTCCAAACATGCAACTCTAAACTTAGAGGACATGTAAATACCCCCCACACACACACACACACACACACACACACCTTCTTTATGTGTGTGTTTAAACCTGGATAAACACCCCTGTGTGTTTCATGCACACACACAAACACACACATTCCTGGCTGGGTTAAATCCAGCAACAATGCACTAATATGTGATCGCACACTGAGCCGCGGCTCATGAGGCCTCACATCAGAACAAAGGCCGACTTTGTTTCTGAGCCTGCTGGAAATATTACAGAGGGGTCCCAGTGTCCCACTGGGCCGGTGGAATATTACCTGAGCTGCAGACAGCTTTAGGAAGTCTTGCCGTCCACTGAAGCCTGTGATATAAGAACAGGAAACCGTCAGCTGGTCATACAGTTGTCTCATTATTCGGTCGGAGGTTACGGGTTCGTTGACAACTGATTGAACTTGATTGATGGTTTGGATTGAGTCTTGATGGTTCAGGTGGGATTACTGGCAATTCAGGTTGAATCTCTACATTCTCACCCAGTTAGGTGATTAACTTGATGTTTTGTTTTTACCACAAGCTGCACTAACCTTAGATTACTGCACATTCACCACTGAGGCTGCTAGAACTCAACGTTACCACGCATTAGTTCAAGTCAAAATGAGTTTGTCTTTAAAAGTAGACACAGGTTTCAGCCTAAGATGATCAGATTCCACCTGGACCTCCCAGTTTAATGGATCTTTCTACTTCCGTATTTTATACCTCTTCATGGCTGATGACCTGTCTCCTAGTTTTCATGGTGGGTTCTATTTGAACTACTTTCCGCTGGAACGTCGGATATCCGACTGGGAAGTCTGAGGAGCCTCACCAACCCCGACTTCACGTTTCAAGATGGCTGCGCCCCATGTTTACGTTGCAGTAGCCCCTCTAATAACAAGTTTGATTGCACTTCTGATCAGTTTTTGCTGCATTAAATCTGCTGTATATGTAGTATTGTTGAAGATAATGCTGCTGAAGTGTAATTCACATTTTCATGAACTACGAAGCAGCTGTCAGCTGTAACTACATCCACAACAGGCAACTAGCAGTGCAGCTCTTCTCTGCGGGACTTTATTGTTAAAAAACGGACATTTCCTTCCTGTGGATGTTGTAAAACAGCTGATGCTGCTTAGAAACACCGTTCACAAGTTGGTTTTATTCTCTTTGCTGATTTAAAACAGCAATATTGCCCCCATGAAATGGCTTTAATGTGGAGGCAGCCTTATGATTTTTCCGAGTTGTGGACTGGAATACTTTCAACATTACATTTCAACACTTCCCAGTTCTGACTCCCCAGTTCCGAGGTAAATGGAACGCACCATTAAACCAGGTCAGCATCAGACCTGTCTGCTGTCACCTGTGATATTTCATCCTATATGAAAATGAATGTGTACCAGGAATGAGTGAAGTCGTTCGGAGTAAAATCAGCAGTGTTGTCTTGTTTACTCTTTTTTTCTTCGGTGGACCAACACAGCATTTCTCTTGGTTACTGTACCTGTGGGTGGAGTTAAAGACTGGCGAGGCCGGTCTGTGACGTAGATGAAGTAAGGAAAAACAGTCCTTTCAAAAAGCTTAATTTAAACGTTGTAGACACTCTAAATGATTCTAAACAACACCAGGGTTGTTTTTTTATGAGTGTTTCTGATCTTCTTTTGAGTTAAAACAACCCAAAATACAATACCAAGCACTTAGAAAAGTCAATTTTGCATTAAATCACCCCTTTAAAGTTACACTTAACTAACGTTTCAGTGTTATATTAAAACTGAAAGATAATAGTTGATTTCACTTTACAGTAAAAATTGAACTGACAATTGTTAACAAACTTTACTCCACAAGGTAAATAACACCCACAGGCACAGATTTATCAAGAATTTTGAGTGTAGTAATTTGCGAGTGGTAACTTGTGTGAGGGGCTGGGCCATGGTTTGCAGGTGATTTATTAAGATTGCTTGTGCAAACGTGTGCTGGTGCAATCCTGTTGGAAACTAGAGGTGTCCTCGACTAAAGATTTTCATAGTCAAATCTGATTTAGATCTTGTCTTTCGTCGACTAATGGTTGAATCACATTTTTCCCCCATTGATGCATACAGTAATCTTATTTAATTATTTATTATTCTTATTTCACAGCTCCAGAGAAAAGAGCTGATACAACCCATTACAAATTTACTTCTTCACTTGGCATCAGATAACAATAATACAACAGTCTTTTTTTTCTTAAGTAACTCATTAGTCTGTTTAAAATGTGCCTATACGCTCCATTAAAATGTAGAAGGTCCTTATAATATGGGCTCAATTTTAAAATGACAGGTAGGTCGGTATGGTACAAAAAAATTATTTTATCTGTTTTTGGCTTAACAATTTGAGAAATAAACATGCGTAACAGCCTGTGCACGCTCTGCTGAGCACGCTGCAAATCTTATATAAAGTAAATAAAGTATAAAGTAATTCCAATAGAATAACCTTCCCCGAATAAAGTAATTACACAGTAACAAATAATGGGCAACAATAACAAAATAAAAGTCATTTCAATGGAAAGGGTAAATAAAAAGTTAGAAAGTGCAGAGCACCATCTAATTATATACTGCACTAGTGAGAAGGAGTGTTCTCCAAGCAAAGTTTATGACGAAAATTAGAAAATTAGAATTTACATAAGTTAAACTATTTTCAACTTTGTTGAGTCTCTCTAGTCGCTCAACTTTTGTAGTGTGTCGCTTTCGTCGCTTTTGTCGTTTTTGTCGCTTTTGTCGTTTTTGTCGTTTTTGTCGCTTTTGTCGTTTTTGTTGCTTTTGTCACTTTGTCACTTTTGTCACTTTTGTCACTTTTGTCCATTGAAAGTGAACGACTTCTGGTGATTTTACAGCTTTGGTGCTCTTGGTCTGAAAGCACAGTAATGAAGATGTGGCTGCTAATGCCTAATTAAGTTTGTTTGATAGTTATTTTTTGAGGCTCTGCTGATCTGCACTGTAAATCCACACTGTCTCAAACGTACACAATCTCAGACCTTTTCGTAAGATTTGATCATATCCTACACCACGTCTAAATTGATAAAGGCTGAACCTTTCATGAAATGGTCGTGCGTACAGATTATTGCCGTACGTTCAGTTGATAGCTGAGGGCCATGTGTTGTTCCATGCGAGCTTTGTTTCCATTGCACTCTCTCATGGCATCAAGCTATCCCTCCTTCCGTCTCCACTGCTGTCCTCACCTCATCCTGGATAAGCAGTCACCTCTGCTGCCCTGGGTCTTGTTAAATCGAGGCCCTGGAAAGCTGCCCAAGACTGATCTTCCCATTTCCACCTCTACCACAACAACCATCACCAGGGGTTGTACACAAAACAGTTACTGGATTAGAGCATGTGCAAACTTAGATATAACTGATAGCAGCAAACCAATGACTCGCTCGGTAAAAGGACCAGTCATATAAGCTCCTGCACTTGGAGTCCACATGCAAAGGTTCATGAGATTGACTAAAGGAGATGTACAAGTAGGGGGCTCTGCCCATGTGTGGTCATTGCCTCGCTGTAAAAATGGCCAACATCAGTGAAAAGAGGAGGAAAGGCCAGTTTATCATCTGGATGTCTTGTTCTTTGGTTTGGTTGTGGAAGGGCTGCTGCCGGCCATGAAGGTGTCCTAAGCATGGCTGCATTGATGTCAAAAAATCTAATAACTATTACTAAAAGTAAGTAATCTAATGTAACTGTCATGTTCAGATTGTTACCATAGTTACAGAATCAGTTGAGCGGAGATAAAAATATTATGTTATTTTAAGTCGTAACATTTACAGAGTGTCACTGAACATGTCAGAAGCTCAGTGATATAGGGATTGAGACTAATTTGAAACCTTTTGACTAAATTCTTACTCTGGGAAACATCACATCGTTTTTCTGAATTCATATTTATTTTAAGACGGAAGAGATGAGATGTTTTCCTCCATTAGAACCAGATATGTTCCTGATCCAACGCTGAGGCGAGCAAACTTCACAACACTCATCTATCTAGCTTTCTAATTTTAGAAGAATCCTTTCCATGTCAGAGGAAGATCACAAAATGATCTTTATGGACATGAAAAGAAAATATGTTTAGTTGTCAAACAGCTGTAGAACAGAAGCAAAATGAACTTTAACTTCCTGAGTCCACCGCCATCTGTTCCACTAGTCGGCACCTTAGGCTGGTTAATCCAGCTAATCTGTAGCCTGATGTGCTCTGGTGAGAGGTTGTTGCTAATCTAACCTGTGAGTCTCTGCTCTAGACAGACCAGGTTTCTGTGAGTGGACTGAACTTATACAGCTCTTAAAGCACTTTTACTACATCTCACACTCACTTTCACTGCTATACTAAGAGTTTTAGTCTATCACACACCCATAACCTGACTCACACCCTGGGAGGCAATGTGTCTTCAGTGTCTCGCCCAAACCAGGGAAACCTGCAGTTTGTCCACCAACTTTCCAGTTGGTAGACAACTGCTCTTCCTCCTGAGCTATGGCCGATACGACACCAATCAATGTCTGACGCTGAACTCAGCACTTCAATGTGGAGGAATTGACTTCATAACCATGGCAGCATAAAAAATACTTTAAAGTATGATGAGGTGTATGAAATGTTCGTACATAAGGGAGCATTATCCCTCTGCTCGTCCTGATGTTCATTGCTGATGGAAACCATTGAGACAAAGGTGATCAAGATATGATGAAGATATCCTCTGTCAGCATCTTATTTTTAATTGACTCCAGGAAGTCTTAGATGCCAGATACTAACATCACGTTTGGTCATGCAGGTCTTTGAGTCCACTCCAGTCTGAGCTGCTCCTACTAAAGCTTAACTATTTGTTCCTTTAGATCACTGGTTCCCAAACTTTCTGACCCCCAACATGACACATTTTTGTGTTGGTGACACTCCCTTTCAGAATACATAATTATATATATTGATATATAATGAAATATTTGATATATAATTATTAATTATATATCAAATATAAGGCTTGAAAATGGTCTGTCTTCATTAATATGGCTGATTAATGTGGATTTGTGCATTAATGTGTGAATGAATTAAGGTGTTAAATTGGATTTTACATCTTCATTAATAGTTTAATTTTTAAAGCTAAGATAAAAATCCGACATTTATTTGATAATTTAGGTTTTATATTTTTCACAATTATCTGGCGACCCCTTAAATGATATCATGACCCACATGTGGGTCCCGACCCACAGTTTAGGAACCACTTTAGATCATTCTGGTCTTATGATCTGACCTTATAAGGGACTCTCCAGACTGATACATAAAGTCTTCTTTGTTAGTGAATCAAACCATCTCTGGACAGCTTTCAGGCAACTACTGCAACAGAGAGAGTGAGAGAGAGAGAGAGAGAGAGAGAGAGAGAGAGAGAGAGAATTGTGCAGATTCCACCACCTCCCACTGAATCTTTTAGAAAAAAGAACTGCTGTTCCTCCAACCGCTGTCAAATTACAAAGATGTAATAACTACACTATAGATCAGGGGTGTCAAACTGGTTCCAGAAAGGGCCATGTGGCTGCAGGTTTTCATTCCAACCAAGCAGCAGCACACCAGAC
>JBBBVT010000026.1:1557703-1569125 GCA_037177035.1 Craterocephalus eyresii | reverse complement strand
GTGCATATCTAAATATTATTTTCTCGATGCACAATATACTGTATATGTAGAAGGTGCTTTCTATCTGAAATCTATTTATATCCTGCCAACTGTTGTTGTATTTATTTTTATTGGAAATTTGTAATAGTCATTGATCTATTAACAGTCTACTGATGTTCATTTAGAAAAAACTGTCCCCCCTTTTATTGCTTGAGATTTGGAAAAAGAAAAAGGAAGAGGCTGATATCGCTGTCCATGGTGCTGAATGGCATCGCTTTGGTTTCTTTAAACATGGTCCAAGCTGAGTTTTACTGTAGCTGCAGGGACAAAATCTGGAGAGGAGGTATTTTAATTAAAAGTTATTATGGAGAAAGTTGTGATACAACCCTACAGGATGTTAAAGCAGATCAATGCAACTCTGTGTATGTTTACCATGCAGTGCGCACCCTCAAAGCTGTAGGGGGAGCTCCATAGCGAAAATAGGCGACAGACGAGGAAGAATGTTGTAAACAGAGGAAACTTATGGTTGTTTCGAAGAGGCGACGGCGAGTCACCATGGCTTCAAAGTCATGTAAGTAAGTAAGTAATTATCAAAGCAGTTTAAAAGAAAATACCGAATCGCAGAGTAAACATGCATATTTGTCCAAACAGATTTATGACCGGCCTTATAGCGGTAGTCTCGTGTATCGCGAGACTTCCAAACCAAAACAAGCGCGAGCGTCAATGGGCTAAAAACTGCAACTGTGGTTTCTAGTATAGGGAAACCCGATAGAGGAGGAAATGTCCGCTTTTTCATCAGTCAAGCAAAATAATTACTTCCAAGCAGCTTTATGACTATGATAATGTTGCAGAGAGCCTCTTTAACTTAACTTAATTAGTTTAATTTTTATTGACCAGGTTTGGTTTGTACAAAACTTTCGAAAAAGCGAGTTGATGCAAACTATTAAAAAAAACTATAACAGAAAAACTACATTTCTGGGGTAATTAAACCATTTAGCATCATGACTTTAAAAAACAAGAAACAGAAACAAAGTGAAGCTTTTAATGTAATTCCTGCTTCATTGGACATGTTAATGTGTAAATTACTTTCATAAAAATAAGACAATAGAGATTCATGTGGATAATAAATATGCAAAAGGAAACTATGTGCAGCAGTTAATGATGCAACAATGAACAATTTTAAAACTACTGAACATATTTTACTGAGCTGTCTATGTTTTTAGAGTGTGCTTATGTCTATTTACTGTCTATTTAATGCACAAAAAAATAAACCTTAAGTCAGAAGTTATCTTCTTTGAGTACATTGAAGCTCCACAGTGGAAGAGGACTGAGTGTCACAGCATCTTTTCACTATTTTGACTTGAACTTTATTCAGATCTTTAGGCAAAAAGAAATAAAAGCTTGATAAATAAGAAAAGTTGTTTTATATTGGTATAGAGATTAAGTAAAAACAGTTCTGTCCAAAATAGAACATAAGCCAAAATGCTTTTCATAAAGCTCTTTAATGTACTCAGACTGGCTGTGGACACATTATTAAGTATCTACATGGTCAAGTTGCCAACCGGTCGCCCAACCTCCCTGTACATAAGAAACAATGAGCTATGACGGGCTATGGTGGTCTGTGATGACCGATGACACGAATGACACTTGGAGTTTCAGACTCAGACTTGTGAAACTTTGTCCGATGTGCCAACTGGTCCAACTTTTATCTTCTGAAGGTTGAGAAGTAAACTTGTGTTCAACATGAAGGATGTGACTTTAATTACCTCCAACTAACTGAACGGACTCCTATCAGTGCTTCAGTGTGTGTGTGTATGTATGTTAGCCACTGAAATCTACCAGCTTGTCCTCCTCTCCCACCCTGGGTTTTGTTTCACCCGGCTAGTTCGCAGACAGGGCTTAGTGTGTGTGTGTGTGTTTATTTATTTACCTGCCACACTGTGTTTTTACTACAGTAAACTCTTCACAGTGACCCTCGGGAACCTGCGCTCTCACACACCCACACACAAACAGAAACACAAAGGACACAAAAGCCTTTCTCTTCAGCCCCGCTGTACTCGCAGACCCCGCGAGGCCTCCCGTTAGCTCTCCGTTAGACGTTTGGTTGTGACACGCTGGAGAGGAGGCGGCCCAGCGGAACCGACTACCAGCAAACACAAACAAATAACAGCAGCCAGATGCCAAAACAGCAGCAGAGGAGCTGAGCGGGGGAAACTGGAGCAACTGTTGGTCCGAGTAATAAATACACACTCTGACAACCTGGAAAGCAGCAAGAAACAGAATAATGGTTGTGTGCACCATATAGTGTGGAGATCTGCAGTTAATATCCCAGTCCTGGACTCAAAGCGTCTTATTCTTCATGAACTCAGACATGTCAGAGTTATCTCCTGTCTCGTTTATGGCTGATAAAGTTGTTCTACGTCTCGTTCTTTAACAGGTGTTTCATACCTGTGGCCAGGTCTCTGTAGAAGCTCAGGAGCTGGAGATCCAGCTGTGAGGAGGGAGGTAACAGTAAAAGACAGCTGACCGAATAATGCAGAAACAAAAGCTCCACTCTGAATCCTTCATTTACAATGACTGAGGACATCCTCTGAAGCCCCCCTCACCCATCAAAAACTCCCTCCTGCTGCTTAAATGGTGTTTTTGATTGGCAGGGGAGGAGTCCTTCCACAGGAGGTGTTGCCAATCAGTTCATTAAAAACTCCCACTAGCTTGGAGTAAAAACAAGTAAAAACATGCAAAGACGAATAAAACACACTGAAAACATGCTAAAACCAAGCTAGTGAGAAACAATCCAGTTTCTGGCAGCACCTGCTCAGTCCACCTTATGACACAAGCAGAAAAAAGTTCCGTCCTGGCACAGCTGGACACCGTTCACAAAGCGGCTGTATGACATTCGGCTGCCTGAGTCCAGCAGAAAGCTTGACTGTGCACGTTGATATGACATGATCCGTCTTTTACATTGTCACAGAGTCCACTTTGTCAAAAATCAGCTCAATATGGAGTCAGCTCAATATCTCCGTGCATACATTGGTTCTCCCCAGGTGCTCCAACTGTCCAAACAAGGTGCATTTTATGTTAAGTAGTTACATAAAATCTCTCGAGCAGCGAGCGACTTGTTTGTCTCTGCAATGGTCCTGTGATGGACGGGTGACCTGTCCAGGTGTCCTTCTACCTGCCTCTCACCTGGTGCTGTAGTTGTGGGTTACTATCGCTTCCCGCAACCCTGAATTGAGCCAAGCAGAGATTTTAGAAAAAAAATAATTTGTACATTTGTTCCTTTAAGAAATAAAGTAATAATAAATGTGTAATTAGAAACTGTTCACTTGTCATTTTTTTCAAAGTCAAAAGTTTATATTACTCAAATAAAAATTGAATTAATATTGTGTCCTGGGGTGACCCCAGACACAGGATTTATTACATTTAGGCTATTTCTAACTTAAAGCAGTTTTAATAGTTTATAGCACTATAGTTATAGTAGCAGTGGAGTATACATTATGCCAATGACAACTTGGGATTCTTAATTTAGGGTATTAAAAGCATGAGTGTGAGGAGCATATGGTAGTATTAGCTACTATTTCCATCATTATTGCTATACCATAGCCCCAAATCTAGCTCTGCATATAAATGGTACAAAAAAAAAAACATCTTAAAAATCTCTTGCACATTTTAAAAGTTGATGAACTTTTGCTTGTAAATAAGTCACTAAAAAAACTTTTAATGTAGAAATGCTAATGGATTCAACAGGATGTCACTGTGAAAGGGGTGTCATGTGTTCTGTGTAATATGCTTATATTTCGTATTAATCATTTTAGTGGTGTCCATTAGGAATGCATTAAAAGAATCCAGCCAGCAGCATCAGAAAAGTTTTCATGCTGCATGTTGTAGGAAACAGTGTAGAAGAAGTTCACAGTAAGACTAGAGGTACAGTACTGCACCAAACATGGGCTGGTGGACACCAGGGTGCAGACTAGGGTTGGTGAAAAAAATTGTTTTTAATCTGAATTGAGATTCTTCTTCATCAAGATTCAGAATTGTTTCAAAATTTCTGAGAATCGATTTTTTGAAAGGCTAAAATTATCAGCTCGACTACTTCCAAAGCTGCTGCTTAGTGACTGAGACATGTTCAGCTTTGCCATGTTAGCTAAGTTTACACCCTTTTTTTGATGAAAATGATCAGTTTTCTTTTAACTAAAGAAACAATTCCTCAGAGCTTTTTCTAGCTAATAGAGGAACAAAGTTAATCAGCATGTTTTGTTACTAAAAGAGGACTAAATGTGAATTAAGATGGGTTTGAATCGAGAATCAATACAGAATCGAATCATTACCCCAAGAATCACCACTGAATTCAAGCATGAGTTGCTGCAAGATTCACACCCCTAGTGCAGACAAAATACAGTAATCATTTTAACATATCACACAGTTCTGAAAAATAAAGTCTTCTTTTACATTTTATTGAAGGGCAAAAGACTTAAGATGAAAAAATGTGACTTTCTTCTTTTCTTGGGTCGGATTTTAAAGGAATAAAAAGTGTGTGTGTGTGTGCGTGTGTGTTTTTTTTGTGTGTCTGTTATTTTGTTTCCTTTTTCTTCTACTCAGTCTCCCCCTACTTCTCACTCCCTCATATCCAGCATTTTTACATAATTCATCAATAAACAAATAAAAAGACATAAAGAATAACGTCAAAGTGAGGAGGCAGACCTTTTACTCATGAAGCTCCTTGTTCAGCTCCGTGTGGATCAAAGTGTTTCCACGGATTTCTGCTGCTCATCCCAAATTGTGCGACAACCTGCATCGTCAGCAGAAATACATATTTATCAGTGAACATGTTTCCGTCTTTAACTGATCAGTGTCCATCTGCAGGTGAAGGCAGAGTCCAGAAGCTGCTATTATCAGCACACACACCCACACACACCTTGTAACACAGTTAGCCTGTAATATGCACCAGGGATTGGCTGGATAAACAAGGCTTGTGGGGCAAAGTGAAGTAACAATCTGCCCTGAAACGGTTGAGAAGCGGCCCTGGAGATCTAATGTGGACCCTCTCTGTCTCTTAAAGATTTCTGCTCATGTTTCCGTCCTGCAGAAACTGATATGATCATACAGCAGTCGGTTCCTTTGCTCCCCACGGAGCTCTTTCCCTTAAACAACCCCCAATAACAGTAAAGTTACCGGTAAATAAAAGGTACTCATTCTCCAAAAACAGACGCACACAGCCAGTATTAGAAGCTGGTGGATGTCGGGTCAGCTTCTTTTTTTAACAGGTTTATATTTGGCTTGATGTGTCACAGATGTGGTCACTCTGACACAGCAGAGGGATGCTGCCCTGCTTTTCTTCTCATGACATTAACATCACTGTGTAGTGAAGTTCCTCCTGGGAAGTTCCTGGTTCTGCGTCATGCACCAGCTCCAGTGAAATTAAACAGTCTAACACCATCGCCTGCCTGTTCGTGTTTCAACATTCATGCTCTTTAAGGTAGAATATTGCTCATCAAGGGAAGCTGTTTGTTTCTGTTTGCAGCAAACTGATGGTGGATTTCTGCTGGTTCAAGTTACAGAGAAATTATCTTCAAAATGAAATCAATCATCAACGGAGCAAACAGATAAAAGGAAGAAAACTGTCATGTCTCCCCTTGGCTGTTGCTTTGCAGTGTTTCTTCTCTGGGTCTAAGTTGGGATGGGCTGCTTGTGGATCCTCCTCCTGTCTGGACTCTGGTTCCCGTCAAACTAACCCTTAAAGACAAGCTTGTGCAGTTTCTAGTTGTTTGACAAGTACTTCTCTGTAAAAGTCTCTTCTGGATGATTCTCCCTGTGGAATGATGACATCCTCTACTCACCTGCGCCCATCCTGCGGTGACTCCTGCTGCCACCAAGGAAAACCAGCGGCTCCCCATCATACTTCCAACATCTTGGATTGACCTTTCCTCTCCACAGATCCGCACCTCAGGGATTTCACATCTTCCCTGAGTGCTACAGTTTGCATTAGGTCTCGTCTAAAGCCCAGAGGGTACTTGCTTTATGTTATGTCAGGCTTATCATCCTCCCCCATGTACTCTTTCTCACGAAGGCTCTGACATATTAACCTCTATCCCAAACTGCATAGTCTGGAGAGCAACCGAAATGTTGGATTTGACAACTTTTTACCAGAAATTCATCAGAACCCCTGGATGGATTTTATCTCTTTTTTTTAAAAATTCATCCAAGTTTATAATCAGCTTTCTGCATGGAGAAGATTTTTTTTGAGAAGATTGCATATCTACCTTTCATTTGTTTGATTGGAAATGTCAAACGATGAAGAGGGTGAAAAACTTGTGGAGCTTCTTAGAAGTATTTGATGTTTAATATAGCTCCTGTCATTACAATGGTTGCTGAATTTATGATGTTTTAGGGATGTTTCAATTTGCTGCCATTTTTACACCCCCCTCTAACCCTAACCCTTTGATGTTTTTTAGTGTTATTGATGGAATATCAGCTTTTATCTCCTTTGCAATTCCTCTAGGCAGGGGAGTGTTTGTTGCTGCTGAATGATTCATACAACAGGTTGGTCAAACGACATCCACAACAGTCACATGCTTCAAACATCTGTGCTCCCAGGGCTGGAGTGAAGAGACCCAAGATGAATAAAACATAGAAAGCAGCTGAAAAAAGTTACATAATGAATTCTTAAAAAAAATCATTGTGCTAAAATGTCCGTGTGGACGATTACAAAGGCTGGTCTGCAAACTACGCTCTGTGACAATATAATCAACTTTTAACAGGAACCATTCTGTATCTTTATTTATACATTTCATACACATTAGATATGTTTAATATTAAATGTATTTAATATTTCATATGTAGTATCAATCACAATGTGTTATCTTTTATCTACGATGCAGATTTGATTATATGTTTTACAAATGTTTCATTAAGTTCCTTTAATTAAATAAAAGATGGATGAAAAATGAGAAACAACAAAACTGTGGGAAGATGTCAACGGAGGACAAGAAAAAAAATTTCTAAAGGGGGGCAGGGCATTTTTCAGGAAATGTCCAGCAATAAGAGCAAAATGAAAATAAAAGAAATGAGATTTCCAGTATCTTTCTTTGATAAAGGCTTACTGTAAGTTTCTAATTGTATAAAATGTTTGGAGACTGGAGGACTCTGTCACTTTCACCCTCTCCGTCCTTCACTTTCTTTTCCTTCATTCTTCTACACTAACACACACACACTCCTCGTGTGTGTGTGTGCGTGCGTGCGTGTGCAATCTTGATCTCTTTACAGTGACGTTACAGCAGAACAGCGTCTCCTCTCTCTTTCTCAGACTGACTCGTTCTTTAAGTGTATTGTCGTCTAATAGAAAAGCAGAGGGGGGGAAGGGCGAGCATTGTTTTCTGGAAATGGACTCTCTCTCTCAGACACACAACCGTACAATCCATCAGTAATCACAGTCTGAGACACTTCACTAACACTTCATGTGGCCTTAATGCATCACAAGTCTCATCACCAAACGACTTACGGTCAGAAAAGCAATGAAGATAGAAAAAGTTGCAAGAAACCAGAATATTTAAAAAACGCATCATTTCCAGATAAAACTTGTTAAAAACACTTTCAAAGCGAATCCTGCAGAGCTTCATGTAATGAAAACCTGTTCATCAATCCCCTCCTCTCAGGTGAAACCAGGTCATAGCAGCCCAGCTCATGGCGGTGGGAGATGATACTTCCTGGATATCATGTCACCATGGAAATCCTCTATAATTAGCCTTATCAGAGGAAGCCTTTGCCTGAGCAGATCTATAATCTTAACTCTACAGATCAGTCCAAGAAGAGACCTTCACCTTTTCAACAAACCTCTGATATTTTATGAAATTACACAATAATTACGAAGTTCTTTTACACAGGGGAAATTTTTTTTCCAGGAATAAATTTTATGATGCACAATAACACTTTAAACATTAATAATTTGTTAGGAAAACTGTAGAAGATATCAATACGTGTCCAGGGATAGTTATCAATATACACACTAAAGGCCCATTTATGACCTCTTATGTACGTTCTTATGCATCGCCGTCCTCATACTCCCATTCATCTTTTTCATGGTTTACCACTAGTCCACTAGTGGACAGCATTGAGTTCAGCGATCACTCCTGCGATCTGACGTCAGCTTTAGACATGCCATTACTGCACAGCTATGAGGTTGCCATAAACAATCTTACAGCCGTTCTGCAAAAGCTTCCAAAATGTCACGTATTATATTCATCTTCCACCTTCTTCTGTGTTCTGTACTCCCCCCACGATTTCCGGTGGTATTGCTCTGTTAAGTTTTCTCTGTGAAGAGACGGATGGCTAATTTGTGTGAAATTGGACTAGATTATAAGAGGAACCGACACAGGAGAAAAATAAAACTGTCTTCACTCGTTCTAGTGTTAATAATAACAAAGGCACCGTATGCCGTGTGCTTACCTCTGCTGCTGCACATCAACCTCTCTGCTGTTGTCTCCCAGTCTGAATGGTTCTGCACAAAGTCTGCTGGATCTGTTTTTATCCAGTAAGGAGTGAAGGCCACATTTTCCTCAGTATCACCAGGCTCTTCTGAACTGGGACGAGTTGATGATTCCATCATGCAAACCAGTTCGGGACTAGTTGTGCTGGAAATTTTGTGGATTTAGGCCGTTTCCATCATTCCAACGTTCTGCCGGCTGCTGGTTGCTGACGTCGCAACATGGCTGAGGTTGGTATAGCTGCTGGTGAAGCTATGCGTTCAAAGTGGAACATTCACACGAAAACCAGTCGGTTTGACTTATGATTGCACAGTATACCTATTTTGTCATAATGTTTGATTATGTTGCACATTTGAATAGTATGAAGTCATGTTCATGTCACCTTGACTTTAAGAAAAATGTCTTTCCTGACAAAAAAGTCCTGACAGAAAATTCTCAACTTTCTACCGTTAACTATAGACACTTCTGTTGTAATGGAAACGTCTGTATTTTAATATATACAGGAGCTACGTTATACTTAATATTTGAACTCTAAAGGTAGAAAATGATCTCGGATGACTCCAGATAGAGTTTGTTTTAAGAGGAGTTTTTATTCTCAAGATGCAACATGCATTTTCAACACAAAATTTTCCGTTTTCTCAGAATGTGACACATTAATCAGGAACTGACAACTTTTCATTAACATTAAAACAAAATACAAAAAACACAAAAGGATACAGGTCATTACCGCAAGGAGCCAAGGCATTTTAAATAATTATCTATTATTGTTTCTTTTTTTTAAAATGTATTGTTAGTAGGGTTTTTTTTCTTTGTTATTTTTCTTTTTTCTTTTTTCAATTCACCTCCAAACTGGGACAATAGCTCCAACGGAGCCGAGGAGCATTATCGGAGACCTCCATCCGAGAGAGGACGAAGCAACGGTCCAGATGCTCCACAGAGCCCTGAGCACAGAGCTCTGAGAGGATTCACATGTCAACATGAGGGTCAGTGTGGAGATTTAATTTACATAAAATCATCAACAGATAAGAAGTAGCTGGAAGGAGGATAGAAAGAGATAGAAAACATGAGAAGGGAAGGCGAGGAGGAGGTGAAACTTATCTTGCCTTGATACGAGACAGCAGAGTGGATTTCAGTGCCCAGACTTTAATTACAGCAGAGGAATGACATCAAATCCCCTGAGATCAGATCACATTAGAGAAAGAAGCAAATAGAGAAACAGATGAGAACCTGATGTAGAACTGAAAAGAAAATCAGAGAAGAACAACTGAAATGTGAGTAGGTCACACTTCACCTGTTATCCCTGGCCATGTTTTCAAAAAGACCGCTTTATAGGGACAAACTCACTCTTTCTCTGAGTAAAATTCAAAAAAACTGGTGAAATGTGAGATTTCTATCCTGACTCTTGATCTTTAGATGATCTTCGCTGCAGATCCTGGTGTCCAGCTATGGTCTTAAAAGGGCCACGATTCTGCAGGTCTCAGATGTTTCCCGGCTCCAACACACGATTCAGATTAACATCTCTCCTCAGGACCCTGTCGTCAGCTTCTGCCCGAACATGCTGACACAGCAATCTGACTTAGGTGCAGGAAACCTGCAAAACCTGCAGGGCCTCCATCCTCGAGGAAAGACTTGGACATCCTTGTTGTAAATGATGGGATCTTCAAAGGCTTTACAGTTACATGTTACATTTTTAATGAAATGCTGCACATCTTCAAAGCTTGAGACACACTCCATGTCAAGCAAGAACTTTGCTCTGGTCAGGAGTTATTTACTCAATGAAAGATTTACTCTGTGGCAGGGAGGGGTTGTGCATGCGGAGGCGTCCATATCTTTAGATGCCATATGTTTTATATGTTATTGTACTTTCTCATCATCTCAGTCAACTGTTCATTAAAATTATCTGTTCAAGGTAGCATGACCAGAAGAGTCAACTTTACGCTTAACCAGGCCCGTCTCAAATGTCCGTCCAATCACAAACAGCTTCTCAGAGCTCCATGGAAGAAAGGTCTGCTTGACTAAAGTGTTGAGAACTCCCAAACCACGAGAACAGGAAGAAAGTTCTCGCTTCTCAGGTCGTACCTAAGTTTCAGATTTGTAAACCTCCTTATACACACTGTCATGTACTGATCTGTTACCATGCAACCATATTTGTTTCCAGATGTTCCTCCAGCTGCTACTTTTCCAGCCTTTTGTTTCTCCTCTTCCATCTTTTTACTGATGTGTTGCTGCCATCAGATTCAGATGGAGCTCATATTTTCTATAAAATCACTCAGTTTTTACATCTGATATGATGTTTATGTTTACTGGGAATAAAATATGGTTTGATGAGATTAGTGAATCATTGCAATTACCTTTTACTCATATTTCATCCAGCATCATAGCTTTTTTGGAAACAGGGTTAAAAAATATAATATTAGGCTACAGTTGCCATTTCCCACAGAGTTACGGCCTGCTGGTGATATGATCAGTAAAATTATGTCAGCAAGGTAATCTGTTATAAATTAGTCATAACATAAAGATGGCGGTCCCAGTATGCACCATTCCAGCCTTGTGAAAGCTGTGTGTCTTAGCATAAACTTCAGTTTGAAAGGATGCAGCAGGATGTTGATCGCCATGGAGATGCAGCACAAAAGTGTCCTGCAGCTTCACCTCGTCTCTCTCTATCAGCTATCTCTATCTCTCACCCTCCTCCACTCTCTCCTATGTTTGTGTCCTTTGCCCACTGCGGTGGTCTCCGGTTTCCTTAATGGTTCCCAAGATGCACTGTGGCTTTGTGGGAGCGGTAAGGCGAAAGGGAGTGTGTGTGTGTGTGCGTGCGTGTTGAACAGTGAGAGGTGATGCGGTCATTTTGACACATGAGAGGTTTTTTCCATCCACAGCTCAGAGTCTGAGTGAGCCACTTCAAAGGCACTTACAAACCCCTACACACACACACACACACACACACACACACACACACACAC
>JBBBVT010000026.1:1499360-1511528 GCA_037177035.1 Craterocephalus eyresii | reverse complement strand
ACTTAAAAAATAAGGTTGGTGGAGTAAGGGGAATGGATTGAAAGAGATACAAATATTTTGGTAAAATTGACATTTTTAATATATTTATTCGACCAATTATTGAGATGGGTAAATTGTTCCATCTATTTATCAACTGGGTCACTTTTTTCATACAAATTAAAAATATTAATTTAACATAAATGCCATCTTCTCTGCCTCTCCTTAATCATTCCTTACTCCTTTTCTTTTAGGAAAGAGTTTCACCCTGACGATCACTGTGTTCACCAGTCCTCCTCAGGTGGCAACGTACCAGAGAGCCATTAAAATCACAGTGGATGGTCCCAGGGAACCACGGCGTGAGTTATACCGGCATACCAACACTGCACATGCAAACATGATGTCCGACAGATTTCAGTTTGTTTCAGATCGCCTTGCTCCGTAGGCCCTCTGATCAGGCTCTACCATACACAAGGAGAATAAGCCCCACCTTCCCTTGATACAGCCTGTCTCTGATTGGTCAGCTGCCCACTAGAGGCTTTCCAAAGCAGATGTTTTTCCTTCACATTCATAGAAACACAACAGAAATATTCCTAAAGAAAACAAAGTGAAATAAATACTTCCAATGTCAACACAGATCATCCAGCCGAACAATCTCAAGCTCCAATATATATGTGTGTATATATATAGTGATATATATATATATAGCGATATATATATAGCGATGATGTTTTGGGTTGTGTAATTGCCTAAAAGGCACAGGTTTCACTGGGTAATATGAAACGTTACACACAGTAACTTCTTATCCTTGTCCTCATAAACAAGCTTTTGAGGCTCTGGCGGAATAATTATTTTCATATTATATTCCTTATATATTTTTCCACTTTTTCTCTTACACTAATATCTCCATCTTCACCAGGTCAGTTTCATGTTTTGCTTTCTTCTCTTCAAATACACTGCACTGCAAACTAATAAACATGCAAAACCCTCATGTAATAAGGTAGTCTCCAACACCTTTGCACCAGCCAACATTTGTGCAATCAGCCTTAACAAATCACCCACAAACTGTGGTTCAGCCACACATGCAAAATGCACATGCACGGTCAAATTACTGCACACAAATGGGATCTTTGTGTGGATCACAAACAGGCTAGCGTCTTATGCCGATCTCTTAATCCCACATGCTACCAGATTCCTGAGGTCTTCTGACCTGTCACTTCTTGTTTTTTATCTGAGGTCCAGGCTGAAATTAAGAAAGGCAGAGTTTTCCCTGTTATCACTCCCAAATTACAGAATGGCTGTGACCTTCATATTAGGACCATTTTTAAGTCCTGTTTAATTACTTTTTTCCCTTTCTTTTAAACTAGACTGAGCTTCTTTCTTACGTTTAATGCTTGTCTTTTTGTAGTATTGTCCTTTTTTTAGCAATTTATTTTTTAATCCTTTTTTTATATAAAATGTGTATCACTTTCATTTGTGCACTTGTTTTTAAGCAAATTAAGTTTACTTGACTTCATAAACTTACATCAAAATGTTGCATCATAATAACATGATGTTGAAATCTGGATATTTTCAGGATTAAATTAAACAGATCTGGGCATTTTCTCATCCTCATGAAGGGGAAATTATTTAGATCACACATGTCAAAAAGTTCAGTCCACAAACTGAAACTTCCCCGTCTTATAAATAGTTCATTGTATAAATAAACAGAATAAGTTTGACCATTTTGTTTACTGATCATTTCCACTTCTATTGCATAATATTTTATCTTTGGTAATAAGATAAAAGTGGAATTTCTGGAATTGTATCTGGGACATCAGAGCATCTTTAAGATGGATTTTCAAGTCAGCTGTGATACCTGGGTGCTTTTTACAATACTTTGATTTGGTTACATAATTAATGGATAAATATTTAGGTGAATTAGTTCATTTATACTATTATAAACAAATAAAAACTATTTTAATATCTGTTTTTTTAGAAGTTCTCATACAGAGGAGTTCGACCAGTGAGTAAAGCCTAACTACATCCAATCAATTATATCATTACAATCTAGTCCAATTCAAGCCAGTTCATCATGATCCAGTCCAGTTTATTCCAATTCACTTTATCATTATGTTGCAGTCCAATTCAGTCCCATTCATTATATCATTATGATTCCATCCAGCCCCATTTAGCTCAGGAAAGAACCTAAACTCTCTGACAAACTCTCCGTTAAGTCAAACAGGAAGCTGATGAAGCTCACTTCCTGTCGGCTCTCTGTGACAAAACTTAGTAAATTCTACATGAAATAAAGTGGAAAAAAAGAGAGATGAGGATTTAAATGTTGGTTTGATAACAACTGATGAAAACTGAGTCACAATGGTCACATGACACACGAAGCCTGGTTAGCTGTGAATAACCAGTTATTGCAACACACACACTTCCCCTCAGTAAGGGAAGTGTGTGTAACTGGACCATAGGTCTTTGAAATGTACCAAAGACACACGACTTGCTACCACCATAAGCATGTGCTTGCAGACACACACACACACATACTCACACACACTCTTACATACAGGTTTGAAGGATAACTCCTCAGACACCATCTGCAAAAAATGTCGGGTTAATTTTTTGTCTTCATCAGACTGTTTGAGCAAGTCTTGCTTGTTAATCAGATTACATCCAAAGCATCAGCATCTTGTTAAACGTGATCAATCACAACCTTATGTTTCACTTCAGGTCACCGCCAGAAGCTGGACGAGGTCAAACCCGGATCGCTGGCGTTTTCAGAGAGGCTAACAGAACTGGAACAGCTAAGACGGAGCTCCATGAGGGTCACTCCTCCTCATCATCATCATCACCATCATCATCATCATCATCAACCATCTGCCAACACTCGCCAGTCGGCAGCTCTGAGCTCTGCTACGTTCTCTAGCCCCACACACTCCCAGATATCTGCTGGTAAGACCAAACAACCCCATGATCCATGATATGTTATGCTAAAACCTCTGTTCTTCTACGAACATATACCAAAGAAACGTGTGAACTGTAAGCCCAGATAAGTTTAATTTATTTAAAAAATATAAGGTAACTCTTTGCCTTAATTTTTTTCAGTAATGAAGCACTCGTTGAATAAGTGTAATGGAATTAAAGATTTAAATCGGATGTACTAATCACAGAGTTATAGTAACTAAAGTTACTGAGTTATAATGAATTTGTTTAACTCAGCTTGTTAAGTAAGAATTACTTTTCTCAACTTCATCAGTTTGATTTTACTGGATGTTCATGAAGTTGTGAAAGAAACTTATTTGTGTAGATTAATTCCACATGACTTAGAAGCGATGCTTCAGGAAATGTTTAATTCCAAGTTCATCTTACTTAAAGTAATTGATGAACTCAAAATGTGACTTTTTTTGCAACAAGACTTGAGGAAGTGTAGCTTCTGCTCTATTGTTGGACCCCTTACATCTCCGTTACGATGCAGTAATCAATGAAGTTGGTTAAGTTGTTAAAACTCAAACAAATAATCATAACAAGATAGACAATTTTTAAAGTTCACTTTATTCAGAATTAATCATTGGTGGTGGAATTAACCAATGCACGGTGGCGTAGTGGTTAACACTGCGAAGGTCGCTGGTTCGAGCCCCAGACTTGGTTGGAGCCAGAGGGGTGGCTGCTTCGGGCTGAGGGGGGCATGTCCAAAGACATGCATGTCAGGTTAATTGGACACTCTTAATTCTCCCTAGGACTGAGTGAGTGTGTGTGTGAGCGGTTGTACATCCCTCTATATATATGTGGCCTTGCGACAGACTGGCGACTTGTCCAGGGTGAACCCCGCCCTTCACCTGCTAAACAGCTGTGAAATTCCCAAGTGGATTAAGCGGTTTAGAAAATGAATGAATGTAACTAAATTACTTATATAAGTAAAACAAACTCAGTTTATATTAGTAGAAGCTACTGATTAGACTAAAAAAGGGACATTCAGTTCAGTTTACTGAGAATTTATAAGTAATGTTCCAATAATAATTAAGTTATATGAACTTGATATGATTAGTCTAATCTAAATCTGGGTTTACAGTGGGACATCCTACCTCAGCTATAAAATATAGTTTTATATTCAGTTTCTTTTTTTCTTTTCAGTCAGTCCTTTATGGGGTCGTAATCTCACCTACACTAAAGGTGTACTTGACACATCTGCCATGAAACTGGCTCTGTTTCAAAACATTTAATCCAAACAGCACCATCTGCTGGCCGTGAGCCTGCTACACATTTTAAGCACTGGCAGGGTTACATTACTCCCCTGATTCCTCATTTCCACTAACGAAGAGCTGGTGCTGGGGTAACCAGTTGCTGTTTGTTGAATTGGCGTGACAGTATGGTCTCTTGGAAAAACAGCCCCCGTCTATTTTGAGAACAGTAAGGAGACAAATAAAAACACTGTGATTCTGCCCGTTCCAGTTCATCTACCATATGAGGATTTCACAAAGGGCTTGCTATGCAGACAATATGTAGGCATACATCACACATTTTAAACAGACATTTTTCTATACATACCTGAGAACAGTGTGATTTTTCCCGCTCCAGTTCCTATAGAAATGTAACGAAAAAGTTAAGCTAGGAATGGTAAACCCACAAAGTATCTCCCCATCAACATGATTATGCTACAGTCATCACATCACCAGTTAGAACTCGCAATGCTTTAATGTAGAAATAAAACTCTACATTTAAAGGCTTAAGGAACAATAGGATGGACTGTGATAAAATGATTAAAGTGGTGATAGCACCCAACTCTACCATATAACGATTTCACAAAGGGCAGGGATGTGGGAGCATACGGTATTTATCGGGGAATCCCATGAAGAAGAATGCAGGGAGGAGGGGCTGTAATGTAAAGTGAAATACATTGAATCCCCTTCAGGTATGTAAACATAACGAGTTTGTGTAATTATAAATAACAGGGTTATCCGGATTACACAGGTGCCAGAGCCAGAGGTTAGCTGTTTCAACTCTGGAGCTTTCAAAGAACCGCTTTTGTTTTAAAAAAATTACATGCTGCATCATCACGTCATTTTTATCCAAGGCTCTGCCTGTTTGGTTTGCGGGCCAGTCTCCAACAATAGACTCTATTAAATAATGCTCATTTTGGGGATCTGGAGTTACTGCTGAGTCCCAATTTCTATTTTGGTCCCGTAAATCTTTTTTAAATGCACATCTTGCTGATGCTACGTTCGTAGTGGCTGCAGTGTCTTCATTTGTAGCTGCTCAGAGACGGGCTTTGGCAGGAGGTTCCCGAACAGTTTATTTTGGATTTCTGAAGATGACTGAGTGGAAAAAAGAAACTGTGAGTCTTCTCCTGCGACCCGTTTTTTTTGTTTTTGTTTTTCCATTTCCTGGTATGGAGACGCTGGACTTTGGCATGTTTCAATGTGGCTAGGAAGCCCCGCCGCTATGTGAACTGGTTCTAACTCTGGCCCAGGAAAGAGTTGGTGCCAGGATAGAACCAGTTTTGGGGGCCAGGAGCCGGTGCTAAAGCGTCCAAAAACCAAAATAAAAACTGTGCGGAGGAGCAGCAGCTCTACTTCAAGCCCCTCCTAGATGACCGAGCTCCTCAACCTATCTCTGAGGGAGAGCCCGGCCGAGAGATGGGATGTAACAAGTCATTCCAGCAATAAATTGATGGCAGTATAAAAAGCTCATATCTTGTGTTCAGGTTGGTTGGAACCCCAACGTATGGGTTGGCTTGGATATTCTGGTATTTTTCTAAGTTTTTGCCTGTTGAAATGAAAAAGAAAATTCCAACCTGTTGTGTACCAAGCCAAGCCATTTGGTGGAAAAGGATTTAAAGCACTGTAAACGGTGTTCAGTGATTTCTGGAAATGTTATTGAGCCCATGCTAGCATTTCCTTATGTTTTGAAGGCAGTGCTGCTGAGGGCTGGAAGATCTCTCACATCCAGGACTGAGAGATGTCCCCAGAATCTCTACATCTGAGGATGATCTAGCTTCAGGAACGTTTTTAGCTTTACATCTGAGAGACGGCTGGGCTCTTTCCATACCAAGACATGTTACTGACCTGATGACAGTGAAACTGCTTTCTGCAGCATGTTCTTCCATATTTCTCTACTTTTTTAGATTTCAAACATTTTCCAGATGTGTCACTAACCACAACTTTCAACATTTTATGAGTTTTCTGTCATGAATGAAATTTTGATTTAATAAGGGGGTGGGGGATTGTAAATAGGGTTGTAGATATTTATGAGTTTATTATATAAAATAATTGTGTAGTCAATGTTTTTATTTCCTCCAAAATTGTTAATTTATAAGAAAAAGAGCTGTTCAATGCACAATTCCTGACAGAAATATGAATGTGTGAATTCCCCAGTGTTTGCGTCTAACTTCATGGTTCCTTCTTGTGGTTTTTGTAAGACACATTGTGGTCGGTGTGTGTCTGTTTGTGTACACTGCAATGTGGGTTGTGGTTGCTGTGGATACTCTGTGTTGTACCAAAATACAGAATCTGTTCCTCTTTGGTAATGTTTACACGTGTGTCACTGTGTGTGTGTGTGAGGAAGCAGGTTGTGTTTCAAGAAGGAAACGAAACTCAGCTGGCAGGAAGAGTTTCTGTGAGAAAGAAAGTACTTGAAATCAAAAATTAGTTTTATTTTTTGAGTAAAACTAAAAACTTTAGATCAAAGGCTTGTGAGCGCTTGTGAACTTCGGATGCATCAGATCAGAACAAACAGTGATGTATCAAAAGCTAAAGAACCTGAACAATTACAATTACACTATAGTCTACCCATGCTGAAAACAATCTATATTGTTGAAAACACACATTCCAGCGTCCCTCAGTGCTTTCTCTTAGTGTTGTAAGCAAAATACCAAAATTGGCCCAATTTACCTACATCACTCTATACTGGACTTTTCCTTCCCACCATAGATCTATGACTTCACAGCATGAGAAAAATGGTGTGCAGTGTATGAACAAGCTGAAATTGGATCATACTGGCTGACTGATGACAGATGCTGGCGGAAGAATGGGATGCCTTCCCACAGCAGTGTGTGACCAGGCTGTGAGGCCCTGTGCAAACTTGAAATGAGAGGCTCTGCTCTTTGACATGGACGCACATGAACAACAGTCGCATAGACACAACTATCTTAGTTCTACTGCACACATATGCTGCAATATGTTTTATAATGTAAAACTTCATAGTTATACACTATGAGGATTAATCAGGGATGAATGGGAACAGGGCAAACTGGTAAATTGTAATACAACATAAAGAAAATTGCCATCTTCTCCAGCTCAGCTGAATTGGATCAGTATCAAAATGGCATACGCCTTGTCATAAAATATTCGTCATCCTCAATAACTTATATTCTTCATTCCTCACCTCAGCACCGGTCTTCCTGCCCTGCTGTTGTGGAAGTCAGTGTGTGATTGTTGCCACCACATTAGCATATTAATGCCCACTATCTATGGGGATCTGATCAGATATCACATTTCTGAAAGTGCTCTTATGTTTATCCAGCAGGCCACTTAGATTCTTCCTTCTTTTTCTTTTTTTTTTCTTTTCACAGAACCAAATTCATGCTTATGAAATTGGTTGAGCTTTTGTAGCTGGCGTGTTAGTTTTCCCTTCTTCCTTCGCCAAATGATACAGCAACAATCTAAAAAACTACTTTATTTGTGGGATTTGTTTTAGTTAATTCATATATATAAAACTAATCAATTTGTTTGAAATGATAAAGATAAAACCTCCAAAAATGACCAGAGGAGTTCAGATGTGAGGCCCTGTGCAGTTGCACAGTTGCACACAGTCCAATAACAAGGAGGTAAATACCAGGCAATTGTGGCTGTGTGTGATTCTTTTACACTACTGAGGCCCCTGTTTGGCAGTTAATACATTGTTTATCGCCAATATGTTTTGTTTTTTCAGACTTCAACAATAATAATGGATGTAGCCCTGAAGGGAAATGAATAGGTTTTGGGGCCAGCTGAGGTCCTGTCACTATGCTTCCGATTGATCAGGCAGTCTGCTACTTGCTTTGTTCTCACCCAGCAGGCTGGGGTTCCAACCCTGCCTGGTCCTCCTGGGCTCTGACACATTCTGCTGTGGTCAGCAGGATCCATATTGCAGGAGTGCTGGTTCCTAATGGGGCTGCACCCTGTGCAGAGCACAAGGCCGTGCTTGTGGAAAGAGGGGGAGAGATGTCTCCGGCTGATCATGCACCCTGGCTACTTAGTCAACCTCCTCAGCGTGCATGACTCTCACCAGGGCTGGGGCTTAAGCCTTCCTGGGCCCTCCTTCAGCCCTGCCACAGTTTCTCACAGTTTCTGATTCATTACCTTGAAGCTTCATTACAACAAAGAAATGATCCACCAAACATTAATTTGCATTGCAACAGCATTGCAACATTTTCTCTGTGATGTGGAGTCATTTCCTGTTCTGTGGAAAACTGAAGAGAAACAGCTGTTCTTCAAGTATTTCCGTTCAATAAAGGTTTCAAATGTCTCAACATTGAAATTTGAGAAGGTACATTGATGGGAAACTCAGCTTCACGTCAAAATGTGCCAAACTGTTGTCTGTTTGTGATGTAGTCATAAATCCAGGTACTGTAGTTGTGGAGGTATTCAACTAGAATTTCTGGAGCTTCTCACACAGCAGAGCCGCTGAATCGTATTAAAGGCACTTGAGAAATCAAAGAACATGAGGCTCAAAGTGCTGCCTGACTGGTCCAGATGAGAGTGGGCTCTCTGAAGCAGGTAGATGATGATGATTTGATAAAGAATAAATCAGTTTAATTCAGCAAAATTAATTAAAAGTTAGTTAAAATCTGTTCCACTTACAAACTGATTTGATCAATAATAGATCCACATAATTTATCTCCATCTTATCTTCTGCTTTTTACTTTTAGATTCCAGACAGATGCAGTCGTCTCCATCTTGGTCTTATGACCAATCATACCCCTACCTCGGCCAGATAACCACACCCACTGTCCACACAGCCAATCCCCTGTCCCCTGGTCGCTCTTCTCTCAGTGACCTGTCCTCGCGGCTCACAGGTAGACCAGCTCTGCACGAGCGCTCGAAACTTCCGTGTTTGTCATCATCTGACCTTTGCCCTTTGACTTCCTCTCAGGTCCTGATCTCACGGCCTTCGGTGACCCCAGGATGGCCTTAGAACGACCTTTCACCTCCCTCCCCTCCCTACCTGACAGCCGTTTCTCCGACCCCCGGGTGCACTACCCACCCACAGCAACTGCTTTCACATACACACCATCACATAACTCTGTTTCCAATGGTGCCCTTGGTATCACCATGGCGACAGCAATGGCAACCACACCAACAGGGCGTTATCACACGTACCTGCCCCCTCCTTACCCAACAAACACCCCCCACCAGGCTCAAAATGGGCCTTTCCAGTCCACCTCCTCTCCTTATCACCTGTACTATTCCACCACGGCTGGCTCGTACCAGTTCTCTATGATGGCGGGGGGCAGCGGCAGCAGTGACTCACGCTCGCCCCCAAGGATCCTGCCACCATGCACAAACGCCTCAACAGGCTCCTCTCTCCGGCATCCCTCTCTGCCCAATCAGAGTGAGGGAGTAGGTGTGGAGGTGGAGTCTAGCCATAGCAGCTCCCCGACAAACATGGCCGCCGCTGAGGCCGTCTGGAGACCGTACTGAGAACTCGGAGACGGACTTCCTGTTTGTGATGCTGACAAAGAGGATCAAACTTCCAACTGAACTGAAATAGCAGTCACTGTGAATATTTCAATGTTGATTATTGTTTAAACAGATGCTCAACAAACAGTTTGAGAGATGTGGATCCATCCATGGTTCAGTGCTTATATTCTCATCATCAGCCTTCATCACCAAGCACAGAACCTTCCAGAGCCATCCCAGAACTAATCCTGGAAATTTACCCAGTTTATTTAGATGGAGGATGACGGACGCAGGTCAAATCATTGCGGTCTTTCTTTTCTATCATGACACTGTGCTCAACCCTCATACAAAAACAGTTTGGACTCTTGATGATGCGGTTGTCATAAGGCCATATTTTATCCCCCGTAGAAACGTATGAGACGTAACGTATGTAAAACTGGGCATTTTATCTTTTTGAATGTGATGGCAGCAACACATCTGCATAAAGTAGTTCCAGGGTGGAAACCGTTTAGCATCCCCTCTTTTTTTAAACCCAAGTCATGATGTCTATAAATTCCAGTAACAATTTCACATTTTCATCCATCTGACCACAAAATGGTTGGAGATGCAGCTGGTCTGAGGCTCTTTGTCGTGCTTCAGTAGAATGTGGTGAGGATGGGGGGGGGGTCTTGTCTGCCGGGTTTCTCTCTGCATGAAGAGCAGTGGTGGGTGGGTGGGCTGAATCCTTTTGAAGTCCATGACTTAAAGTCAGGACCAGCCTATCTTCTACACTGCAGGGCAGCAACAGTTCCAGGAGCGTAAATGATAAAATGTCACTGTGCCATCAAAACAAGTCAGAAACACATTTTAATGTAACAACATAGATTTGAGGATTATGTGGTGCGATCAGAGATTTTAAGTATTTCTGAGTCCATGCAGGGATTTCCAGTACAGAGAGTCATGCCTGTTTTAATATAGAGCTCCCTGGGGGGCCTAAGACCACCACCATCTACTAATAGTTAATAATCCTTGTGCACAGAAATATCTCCAGATTTTCAACATTTCTTGATCATTTTTAGTAATCAAGGGTTTAAAAATCGGAGATGGAATACTCGTTCTTCACAGTTTTAGAGGAAGCAGTACTCTCCAATATGTCCTCACTTTCCTGAGTTTACTGAGCCAGCACAAGAGACAGTAGTTGTCTTTGAGACCATTAAATACCAGGGCATCCCACCTTCCTTTTTGTTCTGTTCGATGGTTGTGTGTGACATGTTCTGCACAAATTGTAATAAGACACATTTAGAACATTACATATCCATCATCTGAGGGAGACTTTTTCCCCTTTAAAACAATAATCATGTTACTGAGTTATTGATTAATCTGATTAGTTTCAACTTGTTCTCCAACTGTTTTTTTTACTTTTATTGCTCCTGTTCCAGCTTTTCACAGACATAAAATTGAGCGCATGTTTTCCATGAAATTATAAAATGCCTCTGTTTCAAAATCTGTAAGGTTGTTTATGTTCTACTGAAAATTAAAATTTGGGTCGAATTTATTTATTTATCATTGCGTCTTTGTTAAATGACATTTTACACCAACCCAGAGCATTTTTGGAGTTGGTGTTAAATATAAACTGTTGCTTTGGGTCTAAATATGAAAAGGCGGCACAAATCTTATGAAAAGCTGACAATTACCAGACAAAATACTCATGCAAATCCTTCCTAAATTTTCTCACAGTTCCGGTTAAATTCCAGGTATGTTTACATGTACAGCAACAATACATGGTAGCTTTTATTATGAATAAGACAATTATCTTATGGTGTTGTATGTAAGATATATTCCTGTTTACATGTTACAGATTATAATCTGATCAATGACTCACAGGAAGCCTCGTTAATGACTGTATATATTCTTCCAAACTGCTTCCTGTTCTGCACAGAGTGCAGGGCATGCTGTAAAGCAGCGGTGTCTGCTGAAAAATGTTGTGAAACCTGACTCCATGTCCACATCCTGCAGCTGAGGCTAGAGATATCTACACCTCTCACTGATGACTGCTTCCTTACTGGAATCCGAAGATGCTGTTTACATGGCAGGAACGTCAGAATGAGGCTAATGTGGAAATATTTCTGTGCATCTTCCCAATCAGGCTGGAAGAAAAATTACGAAAAACTCACTTCTTCTGTCCAGTTGTTTTTCTTCAGTTAGAAGCAATAATCATCAAACTAAACTGATTCAGAGCTCTGAACTGTTCAAGACTGTAAGAGATCTCTCCAACTGCTGGACATATCTAATTCAGTCCCTCTCAGGATGGACAACAAGATGTGGGACAGTGAAGATCATGAGGTGATTATCATTAAATGGATTTCATGGGGAGAAACACTGTTTTCTTTTTTTTTTAAAGTTTTTCATGTTGTAAGATTCCCTCATGCCAAACATTGTGATCGCTTGTTTGTGAAAATCTTTTTTTATGCACATGTGGATTTTTCATGCTGTTAACACTCTGCTCCTGACAGTTTTTCTTTAAATTCAGCTCTGAGGTTAAAATGGTTGGTTTTTACCACACAAGAAG